>UCOH01005831.1:0-55935 GCA_900474275.1 Synergus japonicus
GGGGGCTATACTGAATTAAAGGGGAGGGGTAAAGAGGATGAGGGGCGGAGGGGGAGGAGTGTCTAGAAGTGATAAGGGGAGGGAAATAGATGCACCTATTTACTATCCTATCCTTTCATGGAAGGGAGTAAGGTGAGGGGAATATAGGGATGGTGGCTGGGGTGGGTAGAGGAGATAAGGGGAGGGGCATAGGGAAATCGGGCAAGTGATAGGGGCACGAGAAAAGCGATGAGGAGGATTCTGTGGAGGGGGCTATACTGAATTAAAGGGGAGGGGTAAAGAGGATGAGGGGCGGAGGGGGAGGAGTGTCTAGAAGTGATAAGGGGAGGGAAATAGATGCACCTATTTACTATCCTATCCTTTCATGGAAGGGAGTAAGGTGAGGGGAATATAGGGATGGTGGCTGGGGTGGGTAGAGGAGATAAGGGGAGGGGCATAGGGAAATCGGGCAAGTGATAGGGGCACGAGAAAAGCGATGAGGAGGATTCTGTGGAGGGGGCTATACTGAATTAAAGGGGAGGGGTAAAGAGGATGAGGGGCGGAGGGGGAGGAGTGTCTAGAAGTGATAAGGGGAGGGAAATAGATGCACCTATTTACTATCCTATCCTTTCATGGAAGGGAGTAAGGTGAGGGGAATATAGGGATGGTGGCTGGGGTGGGTAGAGGAGATAAGGGGAGGGGCATAGGGAAATCGGGCAAGTGATAGGGGCACGAGAAAAGCGATGAGGAGGATTCTGTGGAGGGGGCTATACTGAATTAAAGGGGAGGGGTAAAGAGGATGAGGGGCGGAGGGGGAGGAGTGTCTAGAAGTGATAAGGGGAGGGAAATAGATGCACCTATTTACTATCCTATCCTTTCATGGAAGGGAGTAAGGTGAGGGGAATATAGGGATGGTGGCTGGGGTGGGTAGAGGAGATAAGGGGAGGGGCATAGGGAAATCGGGCAAGTGATAGGGGCACGAGAAAAGCGATGAGGAGGATTCTGTGGAGGGGGCTATACTGAATTAAAGGGGAGGGGTAAAGAGGATGAGGGGCGGAGGGGGAGGAGTGTCTAGAAGTGATAAGGGGAGGGAAATAGATGCACCTATTTACTATCCTATCCTTTCATGGAAGGGAGTAAGGTGAGGGGAATATAGGGATGGTGGCTGGGGTGGGTAGAGGAGATAAGGGGAGGGGCATAGGGAAATCGGGCAAGTGATAGGGGCACGAGAAAAGCGATGAGGAGGATTCTGTGGAGGGGGCTATACTGAATTAAAGGGGAGGGGTAAAGAGGATGAGGGGCGGAGGGGGAGGAGTGTCTAGAAGTGATAAGGGGAGGGAAATAGATGCACCTATTTACTATCCTATCCTTTCATGGAAGGGAGTAAGGTGAGGGGAATATAGGGATGGTGGCTGGGGTGGGTAGAGGAGATAAGGGGAGGGGCATAGGGAAATCGGGCAAGTGATAGGGGCACGAGAAAAGCGATGAGGAGGATTCTGTGGAGGGGGCTATACTGAATTAAAGGGGAGGGGTAAAGAGGATGAGGGGCGGAGGGGGAGGAGTGTCTAGAAGTGATAAGGGGAGGGAAATAGATGCACCTATTTACTATCCTATCCTTTCATGGAAGGGAGTAAGGTGAGGGGAATATAGGGATGGTGGCTGGGGTGGGTAGAGGAGATAAGGGGAGGGGCATAGGGAAATCGGGCAAGTGATAGGGGCACGAGAAAAGCGATGAGGAGGATTCTGTGGAGGGGGCTATACTGAATTAAAGGGGAGGGGTAAAGAGGATGAGGGGCGGAGGGGGAGGAGTGTCTAGAAGTGATAAGGGGAGGGAAATAGATGCACCTATTTACTATCCTATCCTTTCATGGAAGGGAGTAAGGTGAGGGGAATATAGGGATGGTGGCTGGGGTGGGTAGAGGAGATAAGGGGAGGGGCATAGGGAAATGGGGCAAGTGATAGGGGCACGAGAAAAGCGATAAGAGGGGTTCTGAGGAGGAAATGGTGGGATTTATATATTGCGAATAAAGGAGGGGGGCTTAGACGGAATTAAAGGGTAGGGGGAACAACTGGTCACATAAACAATTGAAGGCATAAAAAATTGGATGTGTATCAATTTGGTTGCATAAAAAATTGAATACATAAATAATTGAATTCGGAAAAGATCAAATGATAATAAATTGGAGATTACTGAGGAGATAAGCCATATATTGAGATTAAGGGATGCGATGTTGTGAGTAGGGGGGAGCGGATAGCGGTTCTGAGGGGACAATATTGAAACCTATGCAGTCAAAGTAATAGCGAGTTCTATTAGGACTATTAGGAAAAATTGGGTATTATAAGGTGGGAGTAATGGATGTGGATCTATATTTTAAATAATGGGAGGGGGTGAGGGGATCGAGGGGCTGAGAGGTTCTAGAGGACGGTATTATATGGTGGGAGTAATAGAGGTGGTTTTATACGTTTTTAATGGGTAGGGGATGAAGGGGAGTGAAGGATGTGACCCTTTAGGGATACGTAAATGGGAGGGGGTGACGGGATCGAGGGGCTGAGAGGTTCTAGAAGACGGAAAAATTGGGTATGAAATGGAGAGAGTAATGGTGGTGGTTCTATCTCGTTATTAATGGAAGGGGGATGAGGAGGAGTGAAGGATATGACCCTGTAGTGTTACATAAAGGGGAGGGGGGTAATTTCATAGATGGTATAAGAAGTTTTAAGGGGAGGACAATAGTATAATGGAATTAAGGGAGGTGGACTTATACGGTTTGGTTAAAGAGGAGGGCCGAGGAAGAGCAATTATAGGAACGCGGTAAAGGGGAGGGGGCTATGTCATCGAGGGGATAAAGAAGCGATAATAGGGGGGCGAGATCATGTATTATACACTGGAATTAAAAGAGGTGACCCCATTGAAGTGATTAAGAAGGAGAGATGAGAGGGGGCGATTAGAACGACGAGAGAGGGAAACTAAGTGGTTCTAGGAGGAGGCAAGGGTGATTTTTAAATACTCGGAATAATGAGGAGTATGAACGATTGCCCTATAGGGATTAAGAGCGTGATACTGGCCGTTGTAGTGGAGTTAACTATATATTATATGGAGGGAGGAGGGTCGGGGAGGGCCTGAGGTTGGGAGAAAGGTTGTGGGGCGGGGAGAGCCCGAAGGGAGGAGTGGGGATGGGCCCATAGGGAAGAGGGGTGATATAAAGTCATAAGGAGCGTCTGAAAAAAATTGCCCTATAGGGATTAAGAGCGAGATGCTGGCCATTGTAGGAGAGTTGATTATATATGAACGGGTGGAGGGGTGGGGAGGACCTGTTGAGAGGGAGGGGGTCGAAAATGGAGGGGATGACGTAAAAACTCATAAGGGGCGTCAGAGAAAATTGCCCTATAGGAATTAAGAGCGAGATACTGGACGTTGTAGGGGAGGGGACTTTACATGGAGGGGGGAGGAGCGACGAGGGCCTATGGGTTTGGAAAGGGGCTCGGACGGGGGGGGGGGGGGATATAGCAAGTCATAAGGGGTCTCGGAAAAAAATTGTCATTAAAAGCAGTAAGTATTGAAAGCATTAAAATTTGCAACAATTGGAAGCACTGAAATTGAAGCTATGAATAAAATGAATTTAAAATTGTTGTTATTTATATTACGAGAGTCAGGCTTCATTTGAATTTACAGAATGTGAACCCTGCGATCGGCCAGGTCATATATGCGATCCCGGTACGGGACGTTGTGTTTGTCCGACGCTGACCTTTGGAGAACATTGCGATCGATGCAGACCAGGTTCCTATGATCTTCGGGCAGGTGTGGGCTGCAAGCCTTGTGCTTGCACGCCAGGCTCCTCCAGGTCACAGTGTTCACCGAATGGCCAGTGCCCCTGCAGGGACGGCTTCGACGGCCTCAGATGCGAACGATGTGCCGTGGGTTATTACGGATATCCTAGATGTCGTCCCTGCAACTGCAATCCTGATGGGACCCTGCCCTGTCCCACTGAGTCCGGATTGTGCGAGTGTGACGCTAATGGACAGTGTCCTTGCAAGGTCAGTTTATCTTTGACTGGATTTTTAGATATTTTGTAAATTTATAAAATTTCTTATTTATAAAATATAGTTTATAGTTTATATAAATTGATAGTTTATATTTTATATAAATTTATAATTTATATTTTGAATAAAATTGATTAAATTTGTGTTGTAATTTAAATATTGTTAATATGTTAATTATTCCAGGAAAATGCTGTTGGTCGTCGATGTGACGAATGTAGGGAAGGAACCTTTGGACTTGCGGAAGAAAATACGAAAGGGTGCACTGAGTGCTTCTGCTTTGGAAGATCGACACTCTGTCGACAAGCTGGCCTCAGTTGGGGACAAAGACGTCTGCAAAGGCCGAGAGTTTTATATATTAATGATACAGTCAACGACATTGTGGTACGATTATTTTTTTAGATTTATTTAATAGTTTCTATTTTCTTTTCATTTTATTAATTAATTAATGAATTAATTGATTAATTTTTTTATTACAGATTACTGGATATGGATCTTCATTCATTTTACCATCATTCTATAATGGGTTAAACAAAACGAACGGATTAACAGTCATTCCAGAAACAGAGGGGGACGTTACTTTCCCTTCAAATTTGCAACCTGAGTATCCACTTTACTGGCAGCTGCCAAAGTCATTTTTGGGTGATAAGGTAGTTGAAAATATAGAATATATCTGTTGTTTATCAACTATAATGAGGAAAATACCTACTATTAAACTGTTATTCAATTTATCAAAATTGAAATTGATTATTTATTCAAATATCAATTCTAGTGATTTTTTATTATATTTAAATTTATTCTCTTTTAGGTTGTCTCCTACGGTGGTTTCCTCAGATTTACTACTGCAGTTTCCGACGATGGCTATCCACTGCCTTCAAGCCATCGCTATCCAATCGTTCAAATTCAAGGCAATCACAAAATCGTTCTTGAATATTATCTTCACCTCCCAGTCACTGATAACCACTACGAGATCCGGTACAATAAGCATTTTAGTAAAAGTAGCTTTTTATATTTTAATTTTGTATTTTTAATTTTATTTTCTATATTTCGATTTCCAGGTTTCATGAATCTTTATGGCAGCTGCACAATCAGCCCGACTTCAAAGTGACACGAGAAATGCTGATGGTCGCTCTCCAAAATTTGCAGCATATACTTCTGAAGGCTTCGGATTTTGCAGAATTTTCAATGGCGACGTAGGAATACTTTAATTTTATTTTTTTCTCTTCAGGACGTTGGAACCAAGTTCAGAAATTCTAATCTAAAAATTCGATTTCTTTATTTTACTCAACAAATACTAAATTTGGAATTATACACACAGACCGAGAAAATATCTATTTCAAATATTTTTTAAGTAAAATGAAAATATTCAATTTTGAAGATAAATTTTAAATTCTTCGTTTTATGCCAAAAGTATCGAAACTAAATATTTTTTCTCTCTGTACGCAGTCTTATACTTGAAACAAGATTAGCGCTACAGAGCGAAAAAATATTTATCTATAATTTTCGTTGAGTAAAATAGAGAATTGAATTTTGAGCTTCTCACTTGGGTCCAACTCTCTTAAATCGGACAATTTGGTAATTGGACACAAAAGCAACTGATAAGAAAAAGAAAATTGATAAATTTGTAATTTGTAAGCAGATTTTGTGAGCATCAAAAATTAAAGGCATAAACAGTTGTGGCATATCACAATATGATGGGTGGATTCCAATTATGCATAATAACATTGTCTATTTCTTATCTGGCATGACATAAGCTCGCAATTCAGCCGGGAATTATTTTTGAGAAAAATGTTTTCCGGTTCGATGACTGAAACTGATTATCCGTAACAGGTTGTTGCAAGCATCGATGGACGCCGCAGTGCTTACACCCACGCACTCCCCGCCTCTGGCGACAGGCATCGAGATCTGCGAGTGCCCTGCAGAGTACAACAGCACATCTTGCCAAGATCCCAGCATTGGTTTTTACAGGTGGCATGACAACACCACAACCGCCGTTTCAACTATCATCATCGACCTCGTGGGAACGGCGAAACGCTGCCAATGTAACGGCAGATCTGAAATTTGCGAGACTGAAAGTGGCCACTGTTTGGTTGGTGGCATTTTTTTTTTAACTTTAAATAGCAACTCACGATGTGCCTGAACCAATTTTAAACTTTAAGATAGCACATCCAATTTTTTTTATTTTTTTTTTATTCGATTTAAGGGTGTTGGACCCAAGTGCTAAGATTAAAATTCAATTCTCCATTTTACTCAGCGAAAATTGTAGATAAATATTTTTTCGCTCTGTAGCGCTAATCTTTTTGAAAATATAAAACGGCGTACAAAGCGAAAAAATATTTAGTTTCGATATTTTTTGCATAAAACGAGGAAATAGAAATCTGACTTCAAAATTCAAGATTTTGATTTCATTTTCTAAAATATTTGAAATAGATATTTTCTCGCTCTGTACGCATAATTTTAGTTAAAAGTTGATTAATTATACAGAGGGAAAAAATTATAAATTTAATATATGTTGAGTAATATGAAGAAATCGAATTTTTGGATTGGAACTTGACTCCAACACTCTTAGGGACTCAAAAATAGTGTGTAGAAATATTTTAAATCAATTTCACCGAGTCGGTTTTGAGAAAAGTGTTTTTTAAGAGTTAAATATAAATATTTCCAAAAAATGTCATAAATTTATTTTTAAACCATAAAAACAGCATTTTTCGCAAAATCGGCTCGGGGGATTTGGTTTAAAATTTTTTTGCGCACTATTTTTGAGCCTCTGAATGATTTGGTATTTAAAGTTGGTTCAGACTCACCGTGAACTATGATCTGAGTGCAATATTAACTTCTCGTTTTTGCACTTCTTTTACTAAAAGGATTTAGAGGATTATAAATAAATTTAAATCAAAGGATTTAAAAATTTTTTAACGGATTTAAAAGTATGCAAAATAATTTAGAATTTTTAATTTTTGAAATATAAGGACTGGTAATTCTTGGCTCAATTTTTGATTTCCCAATAAGTTTCATAATTTCATAAGATTCCTTAAAATCCTTTTAACATTCCAGAAAATCTAGTAAAATTTTTTTAATTTCGTCAAAATACTTGATATTCCTTGATTTCCTATAAAATTTCACCAAATATTGTTAAATCTTTTAAAAATACTCAAAATCTCATGACATCTCCTTAAATCTCTTAAAATTCCATGAAAATTCAATGAAATTACTTAATAATAATATGAGTAATATCTCATAAAATATCGTAAAATCTTTTAAAATGAATAATTAAAATCCCTTAAAATACCTGAAAATCCAATAAAATTTCGTAAAATCCGTTGAAATCCCTTAAAAATTCCCAATTTCCCTAAAATTTAACAAAATACCTCTAAATCCTTTAAAATTACTTAAAATTCCTTAAAATATCGTTAAATCTTTTAAAATTACTCAAAATCGCAAGAAATCTCATCAAATCGCTTAAAATTCTAGAAAATCAGATAACTTTATTAAAAATTACTTAATATCCCATAAAATATCATAAAATTCCTTAAAATTACTTAAAAGCTCACCAAATATCATCAAGTTCTTTAGATTATAAAAAATTCTATGAAATGCTTTAAAATTTCTAAAAATCGAAATTTTCGTAAAATCCTTCTAAAAATTAAAGTATTCAAATTTTTAAAAAATATATGATTTGGAAAGTATCAATTTTGACGAACAAAAGTTATTAAAATAATTTTCTTTTCACAGAATTGCAGAGACAATACGGCTGGACCGAATTGTGAAATCTGTGCCGAAAGTTTTCATGGCAATCCGGATTTCGGAGGCTGCAAAGCTTGTCCCTGTCCTCAATACGATAAGAAATTCTCAACAGGCTGCAAAGTCCTTCCCGACAACGACGTCGTCTGTCGTTGCAAACTCGGTGAGTATTTAAAATTGTTTAACTTCGATTTCCTCATTTTACTCAACAAATACTATAGTTAAGTATTTTTTCGCTCTGTAGCCCTATTCACTTTTTAAATATAAATATGCGTACAGAGCGAAAAAATACCTAGTTTAAATATTTGTTAAGTAATATGAGGAATTAAAATCCAAATTCTCGAATACTTCAGGATTTTCTTTTGATTTAAAATTTGTTTATGTAAATTCAGGTTACACTGGGCCTCGATGTGAAAGATGTGCTTATGGTTTTTATGGCTTTCCAAACATTCCTGGCGGAAGCTGCACACCCTGCAATTGTAATCCGGCCGGAAGTGCAAGCGACGAATGTGATCAGGAAACTGGACAATGTAATTGTAAACCAGGATCGACTGGAAGAGATTGTTCCGAGTGCACAGCCCCTCGTCACGTTTTTATTGACGATCTTTGCACCTGTAAGTTTCAAAAATTAAAAAAAAAGAATTATTTTATTTTTTAGCGTTTGTATTTAATTAAATTAATTATTAATTCAGCTAAGAACGTCTAGATATCTCCAATATTTAATATTTAGTATTTTCAATAATTTATTTTGTTCAAAACAGATTAGAATTCAGGTTGGCAGTACTGCTAATCTCATATTGACTGGTACCAACCTAAATCGTCAGTACTGCCAACCAAAAATTATCTGGGATTCCCCCGTTTATTAGAGTTATTGGGAATTTGTCTTAAATAAAATTCCTAAATTTTTTTAATTTATTTTTTAATTACTTTTTTTGCAGCTTGTAATGACAATTGTACAGGAATTTTACTGGACGACATGGAGTGGATTTCGAATAAATTAGGCAGGGAAACAGCCCACATAGCGACTGGATATATTCCTCCTCCCTGGGAAGAACTTTTCAATATAGATGCAAATGTGACAATATTTTTAGACGAATTAAATCAGCGAAAGGAAATAAGGCAAAAACTACGAAAAGTTCCTTGGCACGATTTGAAAAAACGGAAGAAGGACTCTGAGGGTTATTTACATAATGTAAGTGGATTGGAATCTGAGATTGTTTATAAATATTCAATTACTGATGTTTATTTACTTTTATTGAGGGCGTTGAAGACAATTTCTAACTATAAAATTCAATTTCCTCATTTTACAAAACAAATATTATAGGTTAATATTTTTTTGCTTTGTAGAGCTATTAATTTTTTAAATAAAAATATGCATACAGAGCGAAAAAAAGTATAATTTTAATTATGTTTTAAAAAAATGAAAAGATGAAATTTTTAGTTTAGAACTTTAACCTAACATAATTAATATTTATTTTAATTTATGAAATTGAACAGGCAATGGAACTGGAAAATCGAGCGAGGATGTTGAAGTCGAGAAGTGAAGATTTCCAGAACAATGTCTTCAGTTTAGGAGTGAATTTTGATGAGCTGAAGGAACAAATGCGAGGTACAATTTTATTATCTTTCATATAATTACATTTTGTCGCTAATAGTTTTTTTATCTTTAATTCTTTACATTTTTTATTTTCAGACACGATTTCCCAATTAATTCGATATGGAAACGAGAACAAAAAGGTTGAATTGAAACAAGCCTTGCAGGAAGCAAAATTAATTCTAAATGGAATAAAAAACCTCGACCTTTCTGGCAGAACAAAAGTTTTGGAAAATCTTATAGAGTAATTAATTTCTTAATTTTTATTAAGGGCCTTGGACCCAAGTGTTAGACTCAAAATTCCAATCTCCATTTTACTTAACGAAAATTATAGATAAATATTTTTTCACTCTGTAGCACTAATCTTTTTTCAAATACAAGACTGCGTACAGAGCGAAAAAATATTTAATTTACATACTTTTAGCATAAAACGAAGAAATAAAAATCAAACTTCAAAATTGAATATTTTCATTTTTTTTTAATATTTGAATTAAATATTTTTTCGCTCTGTACGCATAATTCTAATTAAAAATTGATTAATTCTACAGAGGGAAAAAATTCCAGATTTAATATTTGTTGAGTAAAATGAGGAAATCGAATTTTTAGATTAGAACTTGGCCCCAACACCCTTAAGGGTCTTAAAACAAAGTTCTAATCTCAAAATTTGATTTCTTCATTTTACTCAATATTAATATTATAATTATTATATATACTTTTTCATTTTTTAGTTTTTTTTTTGTTTTCTACTCATTTTATTAAATAAAATGGAGAGTTCTAACTTTGAAGTTAGAACTTGGACCCTAAACTATTTTGTTTTTCTCGTAGGGATTGTACCGAATATGTCGAATGGTCCAATTCTCTTTACGACTCAAGTGGAGATGTTGGAAAAGTGAAAGAAGAAGCTGAAAATTATTCTAAAAAACTGGACGATTTTGAATTGAAGATAGAAGAAACCATGGAGACTTTTTTCACTTACGATGGTCTTTACAGTGAAATAAATAGGACTTTAGGTGAAGCGGATTTTAATCGAAATCAAATAAAGAATTTGGATTCAGACATAACTGATTTGATCGATGAAGGCAATAATTTAGTCGAAGAGGCTCGTGGCTGTTTGCTCGATGCCCAAAATAATTTCCAGGTTCGTCAATCATGAATTAAAAATAATAATCTTTCTTTAAAAATGAGCACAGAAAGATTTTAAAAAATTTTAATTTTTGTTTAGGATTTTCCGGAGGAGCAAAAAAGACTGTATTATTTAACAGAAAATCTAAAAATGAAGGAGGAAATTCTTTATGGATTAAATTTGGAGTATGAGCAAAAATATGTAATTCCAGCTGTAGATCATGCGAGAAATCTTTCCGATTATGTAGATCGTTACGTCGGGTAATAATAAATTAATTAATCATTAATACCTAGTTAAGGGTGTTGGATCCAAGTGCTAAGTACAAAATTCAATTCTCCATTTTACTCAAGGAAAATTATAGATAAATATTTTTTCGCTCTATACATATAATTTTAGTTAAAATTTGATTAATCCTACATAGGGAAAAAAATTTTAATTTAGTATTTGTTGACTAAAATGAAAAAATCGAATTTTTAAATTAGAACTTGGCTCCAACACCCTTAAACGATTTTACAATAATAAATAGATAATAAAATAATAAAAGTAGTAAATTAACTTTTGCTTTAAATTTTTCCTTCGACTTTTCTGTCGAGAACAGTCTTTTTTCAGAAACTCGAAACCAGGCAGCGAATCCTTTGAAGGCAAGTCAGGCCTACAAAAATATTTTTGATAGTCTGCAAAATGCCGAACTTGCAGCTCGAGAGACGAACGAAATCGCCGACGACGTTTACGAAACGGTAAATCTGCAAATGAATTATAAATTAATTTTTTATAAATTAATTATGAGGTGTTGATTCATAAAATAAAATTTTTTGTAAAGGTCTATCCTGGTGGACCACAAACGAAATCCCTGCTCGATACGACACGAGAAATGATGGAGAAGTCTACGAAACAATTGAATAAAGTAAAAGAATATGAAATTCCTTTGTCAAAATCGAGGCAAAAAGTAGAAATGCAAAAACAGTCTGTTGCGGATTTGAAAAATTCTTTAAATAATACAGGAAACAAAGATAATGAAATAAATATTAGGCTTCGTGAATTCCACAGTGAAAGTAAAACATGTAAATATATTTTATTAGTTAATTATCGATGTGAATCGAAATTTAAGGGCGTTGGACCCAAATGTTAAGCTCAAAATTCTATTCTTCATTTTACTCAACGAAAATTATAGATAAATATTTTTTGCCTAAAGCGAAGAATTCAAAATTCAATATTTTCAGTAATTTCAAATTATTTTACTTAAAAAATATTTGAATTAAATATTTTTCGGCTCTGTGCACATAATTTTAGTTAAAAATTGATTAATTATTCAGAGGGAAAAAATTCCAAATTTAATATTTGTTGAGTAAAATGAAGAAATCGAATTTTTAGCTTAGAACTTGACTCCAACACCCTTAATGATAATAAATTAATCAGATAATGCTGATCTTTTATTTTTTTTAGTGCACGAAAGTCTGCAGACAGTTTTGGAAGATAATGACGAAATCATGGAATCAATACAAGATTCGAAAAAATTAATTGATGATTATAAGGAAGGCATAGCGAATGGCCTAAAACCAAAATTGCAGGAATTAAAACGCGAGGGTGATTCGAAAATTAGTCTTGCTAGTGAACAATGTTAGTAAAATTAAAGAGAATTACAAAAAAAATTTCTTTCTTTATAAATTATATAATATTTATTAAATTTATTTTGTTTTTTAGTAACGGAGGCACAAAATAACATCAAAAGGGCAGACGAGAAACTTTTAAGTTTAGCAAACGCTTCTGCGAAACGTCAAATGGAATTCGAAAAATGGAACGGAACCCTGGCAGAAAAATTGCAGAAGCTAAAAGACAAAATAATGGAGGCAAAAAATACCGCCGACGGGGTAAAAATCCTACATTAAAAATATTTTACATAAATAATTTTTATAGAATTTATTACTAATGAAAATTTTTTTCAGATTCGAATATCCTTGAAATCTGTGGACGGCAAAAAATGCGTGAGATCTTACAGGCCAGGTTCTTTACAACCTTCCTTAACAACAACAATTGTAATGACTTTTGCAGTTGCTCAGAATAAACGAGACGGTTCTCTATTTTACCTTCCAAGTGGAGTAAATGTACGTTAAAAGAAACGATTTAATATCTAATATTTAACATTTAATCCAACTAACTAACAAATTTTAATATTTAATCCAACAATTTAATCTGAAAAATAATTTCAATCCAGGACGACTTTATGGCACTCGAAATGGTCGACAGAAAAATCAGATTCGTCTGGAATGTTGGTGGTGGAACCGGAGTCGTAACTCATCCAGAAATTCTTGAACATGGCGACTTTTCCGATGACGAATATTGGTATCGAATCGAAGCTGAAAGGTATTTAAATCAATTCAGAATAATCCAGCAGAAATTAAATTAAAACTGAGCTAAACTAATTTTTTTTTTTTAATTTCCAGAACAAGAAACGTTGGAAAATTGAGTGTTCGCAGACAGATATCAACATCAGGGGATTATCTTCCACAATTAAATTCCACGAATAAAGAATTTGGACGATTTGATGTCTCCGTTGTTGATAGAGTTTGGCTTGGAGGAATTCCAGAATCTCAAAGAAGACCGAGTGAATTAACAGCAACAAATGGACTTCCAGGTTGTGTTCACCAAGTTATTTTGGATGGAAAACCCATCGGACTTTGGAATTTCGTTTCGACTGCTCCTGACATGGCTTGTCAGGCTTGCGTTGAAGGGTAAGTCTATTTTTATACCTTCTTTTCCATAGAAATCTACTGCGCAGCTCTAAACGTCATAGAAACCTACTGCGCAGCTATAAGTACAATATAAGTCTACTGTGCAGCCATAGATCTGCGCAGTAGATATCCAAAGCATTTATAGCTGCGCAGTAACTCTCACACTTTTATAGAAGCTAACACTTAACAAAATAATAATTTACAAACTAATTATTAATTCTTTCAGAGTTGAGGATCCCCGAGACGACATCGCCTATAGTTTTAATGGAGAAGGCTACGCTGTCAGGAACAGAGTGACTTCCGGACCTTACAACAAATACACTTTTGGCATTTCTCTCAGTTTCAGAACGTTCGACGAAAACGCTCTTCTTTTCCTCGCCATCAATCCAAAGAATGTAAGCAACTTTTAGAGAGAAATATCAATAAGTTATAAAAATAAATCAGTCTGTTAAAAATTTAATTTTTTTACAGAACCAACACGTGATGATATTCCTTCGAGAAGGTCGTGTCTTTTTGCACATTGGGTACGGAGGAAATATCAGCATCGAAATGTACTCGAGCTTAAAGTACAATACCGGAAATTGGACGAAAGTCGACGCCTTCAGACAGTACCAGTCTCGAAAAAATATCGAGAAGTGCAGTTTGAGTGTTGGTGGTGAAAATGACAAGAAAATTGGAGTCCCTACGCCTCAGCCGAAGAAGGAAGACATTCCTGATTTCGAAGAAGCGAAATATTATATTGGCGGAGTTCCACCAAGTTTTAGGAATGAGGATTTAATTCTTCCAAGACCGGTTTCCTTCCTCGGGTGCATGTCCAATATTATCGTCCAAGAGGGCTACGACCCCATGGCCGAGAAATATTATGGAATTGAACCTAGTTGTGGAAATAGAGTAGGTTTTTTGATTATTATTGTTCTGATCACTTTAGTTTACTAAAACAAGTAATTTTAATTTTAATTTCAATTTCAATTACAGCCTCTTCGCAATGTCGGATTCTACGGTGACGGATATCTGGAACATTCAGCTATTACTCTCAAGAAGGTGTCTTCATCAATTAGTCTTTCGTTTAGAACACTGCAAAAGGAAGCAATGATCTTGTTATCCACTTTCCAAGGTCAGGAAGAAAGGCTCTCTGGGTTACCAAAGTCGCAAGTTGATGAGATGGTAAGTAACTTTCTGAATAGCTTCCAAACTGATCCGAAACTATTTTCGAATCAGTTTGGATTTCAAGATTTCAAGAGCATGACACTAATTTCTTATTAATTTGACAAATTCCAGAAGGACAATTATTACTCTCTCGTCATCATCAACGGGCAAATCGAAGTTCGATTAAATGGCGGGAAAGGAGAACTGGCTCTTCGATCTAATGGAACCTACAATGATGGGAAATATCACTCAATCTTCATTAACAAGAAGAGGAAAGTTATAGAGTTACGAGTTGATGACACTTATCAGGGTAGTGGAAACCTTCCAGTTGCAACTGCGATCAAAGCTCCAGATTCAAATGGCGGATTATATTTCGGAGGTCTGCCAGCTTTGATAAACGACACGAAGATGGTTTCTACTGCTGTTCCTCTTTATGGTTCGATCAGAGACGTTATGATCAATGATGAGTAAGTTTCCCTTCTATATTACTTCATCAAACAACTTTTCAAACCTAAACTCACACCTTTTCCGTTTCAGGATTCTGAAGTTCGAAGAAGCGACATCTTTCGACCACGCGCAGATCGGAAGATCAGGTCCGAACATGGGAAAAGATCCCCCGACTTATATATCTTCCGCATCCCTTTCCCGGGGGATGTCGACCCAACCAGAGGGTTGCCAAAAGGTCCCGTATTATTCCCTGGAACCCGGGGCGCTCAAGTTCGGAGACAAGCCTCACAGCCACACTCAATTCTACATCGCAATCAAGAAATTCTGGGAGAAGAAGTACGCTATTGAGTTCGACTTCAGGACCTACTACCCTAATGGAATTCTATTCATAACTCCTGTAAGTTCCAGATCAAATAATTTTATGAAGATTGATAGAGATTCATCCCTAGAGACTTTCAAGATTTTTCGATCCTAATTATGATTGTATCTTCCAGGGAATAAAACAGAAGCCCTACTTCTTGGTGGTTCTTCGAGACGGTCAGCTAGCGCTCCAAATAAAGACTCGACGGAAGAAGGAGCTCTTATTCCAATCTCCTTACAACGATGGCAACTGGCACCATGTTGTGATCCGACACGAGGAGCGAAAACTAACTTTAGTCGTTGATTCACAAACGCCAAAGACGATGAAGATCCCCAAGAAGATCGGCCTTGCTTCGATGATGTACATCGGAGGTCTTCCGGAAAGTGGAACTCCTCTTCCCGAACAAGCAGTCGTCAAACTCGAGACACTAAAGGGGTGTATTCGAGGTTTAAGGCTCAATGGCAACATCTTTGACATGGTTGGCCCAACAAGCAGGGCCTACAACGTGGGCCAATGTTTCCCGAGTGTTGAAAGTGGAGCCTACTTCCAGGACGAGGCTTACGCTATCTACAGTAAGAAATTTTTCCATCTGTAGAGGGTTTTGGTTGCTTTATTTATCTAATCTCTTTACTGTAGTACGTGCATTGATCATCGAGATACATTAGGTATTTGTCATGTAATAGCGCGTTTCATCCCCGATCTGAAATCGCTAGATCTGGACCCAATTGGGGCCAGATATAGTATAATTTATTTAAGTTTGTTTCCGAGATAGATATAAATATATACATCTTTCGCTCCTTTTTTTCAGAGAGGGAATTTGAGTTGAGCGCAGTTTTGGAACTTCAACTGGAGTTCAAGACATCCGAGCAATCAGGAGTTCTTCTTTCGATAACAGCGCCAAGTGGATCTCCTTCCATGAGTCTGGAATTGAATAATGGAAAAGTGGTCATGTCCGCTGATTTGGGAGACAATAATCCTTTATATGTGGAACAACGTTTTCCAAGTCATTACACCATCTGCGATAACAGATGGCATAAAATTCAAGCGATTTATAATGATGAGGAACTGGCACTCAAGGTTGATGACTTGGATCAGAAATACGGGCTTCCGGCCAATGTCAATTATCATTTTATGGATGAAACGGAACCGAGTCCTCTATATATTGGTGGATTACCTGGTATGTTTATCTATAAAAAAATGAGATAAAATTTTGAAGTTAGAATTTGAATGGACACCCTTTAGAATAACTTTTTAATACTTTTTTCAGGCTCAGCTTCAAAGGGAACCTTAATGACACGTGACCACTTCAATGGGTGCATAAGAAACGTCATGATTGGTGGAGAGAGAAGAGACTGGACTGACATGGCAGAATTACACAATATCCACCTCAGCTCGTGTCCAGTTCAGTGAAAAGGAAACAAGTTTTTCGAGAAATATGAAGTTTCCAAAGACTGCACTTCGATAGATCAAACTTTTATTTAAAAATAGTGCCATAAACACAGAAACGTCGGGAAAAAGCAGACGTGAGACTAAGCGAAGCCAAAAGATGCTAAATCATAATTTTCTTTTAAGGTAGTTGTGCCCAAATCGCACCTTTCTTAGGAATTGTCTAAAATTTTCAAAATATGTAGAAAATATTGTTATCTAACCATGCTCCAATTTTTAGTTTAATCGAGTGTTTCTAAAGGCAAATATTTTTAATTATGTTCAGTACTTTTTGCATGGGTCTCCTATAGCAAACATGGGCAATCGCCACATTATGAAGTCTAGTATGAAAACGAATCTTACTATTGTGCTAAAAAACTATTGTGTGGATTTTATGAAAAAAAATCAAAATTATTGTATGCAGTGACGATGTGGCAACACTGAGATGACATTTCGACGATTTTGACAATACTATTTTGAGGCTATAAGTGCATCACCACCATTTTCTCTGAGAATATAATTGCAGTGTTGTCCAGTCAAAACTTTTGACCAATGGTTAGGAGAGAACATGCGATATCTTACATCTATCTGAGCATAAACTTTTGAGTGTTTTTGCCGCGAGACAACTACCTTAATCAAAAAAATTTTCGAGTGGAGAAATCTACTTTTTAATGTTTTCTGTATCCAGAACTCTAAAAATTGTAATGAATGCGAGAGACTTTTTAATGAAAATTGATAAAGAAACTGACTATGTAATTAGCAAGGTCACTGCCATAAGTACATGTATATATATATATGATGTATGTGTATGCATGTATGTATATATTTATATTATACACATTACAATTAACCTTAATTTATAGTAAATGCATAATTCGTAGTCTATTGTTCATAAGCGAGAAGTTGTAAATCAGTATTTAATGTTGCTATTTATTCTTGATAACGTAATTTAATTGAATGAAAAGAGAAAACAATAGAATTTTAGGGAGAGACTATTATGTTTTGTACTTTTTATAATAACGTAGGAGTGTCGTTACTTGCATAATAGCGATTATCGAGAAAATTTATGGTATATATAGACTAAATTAATTATTTAGTTCTTTCAATTAGTCAACTGTTTAAAAATTATTTTTCGAATAAAATAGCCTTGATCGAGACGTCAAGAATGCTAATCGTTGAAAAAATACATCACGGATAGAAATTATTTATTTCGCTATTACTGTATGTAATAAATAAAACATAAAGCTGAAAGAAAAATTGAATTATTTATATTTTTAAATTTTTCAGTCTGAACTACAATACCCAATCCTACACGGAGAGAAATAAGATTTGAATCGATGGAAATATCCCACTGTTTAAAATCTTGAAAAAATCAAAGTTTTAAAGGACTATATTTTATTCAACTCTTAAGATTAAAACGAATTACTTTTTCAAATAATTGAGCAACACTAGTGGAAGAAATATGATTATGAGTTTTAAAAAATTTGCAATGATATAACAGTAAATAAATTTTTTATTGAACAACAGATATAATAAAAAAAACCTTCATTCTCATTGCACTAAGGCTATACATAAGTGCTTAACTATAAGACATGAAGATTCGAAGTCATTTAAAATGGCAGTAATGGGCTGGCAAAGTATTTTTAGTCAATTCAACCAAAATTTCGTTTGTGATGAAATTAACAATCTTCTAATTTTATAAATACATACAGTAAAAATTAAGATACATAGTAATTATAAGAAGAAGTGTATTTCTTTAAAAGGTCATTAAATGTATAACTACAAAAAATTCTTTAGCATTAAAATCAAAGATACGCTTTTAAAGAAATTCACTTATTCTTTGACATATTGTAACATAAAAATTTACATTCATCTATTTACACAAATTTACAAATGTACACAAATATATGATTTCAATAGCCAGCACATGTTTTAGATTTCTTAATTTCGAGGTAACGCTGAGAATAAGAAAAACTTGTCCTCAAAAGGAAAAGTATTGTATTGTTGTTAAATTTTTATTACAAAAATTAAAACTTAAGTTATATGAACATATAACTTAAGTTAAGATGAGGAGTGAAAATTGAAATAAAATTCTTCTAAAAGGTTTTTATAGAAGACCAAATCGTAATCACATGAAAGATTCGAGGAAAGAGAATCCTTTGGGATTTTTCTCCAGCAAAAAGCATCTCTTAGCATTATTTTTTTAAGCAGTAAGAAGTAATGAAAGTTAAAAAGTGAATTACATGATAACATTTCAAAATAGTTTTTCGAAGACCAAATCGTAGCTCTATGAAAGGCAAATTTAAACCTAGTTCTGCACGTGGAACAAGATTGTACCACAAACTAGTAACATCTCTCCAAAAAGCGATGCGAAGTTCAAATCGTAACCAAATGTAGGGTAATTAAATGAATTATTAGATAAATTAAAAAACTTTTTTATCGGACCAAATCGTAATTTCATGAAAGGTAAATGAGATTAATTGTAATAGGAAATATTAGTGAAGGAAACATTTTTTTTGTGGACCAAATCGTAATCGCATGAAGAGTAATCAGAGATTCGTTTTATAAAGTAAAATTTCCTTTTTAAAAGTCAAAGTAAGTGATAAGTTAAACTTAAAAGGTAATGAAATGAAATTTTGACATCTAATAGTCATAAGAGTAAAATTTTTTAATATAGACCAAATCGTAGTTTAATGAAGAGTAAAGTATTAAGTAAACGAGTTCCGCAATTTTTAGTAAAGAAAAAATTATGAGTTAATATTTTCAACTTTAAAAATGCTGTAATATAGACCAAAACGTAGTTACATGAAAGAATTTTTTTTTTACCAGAACGTAGCTTCATGGAAACTAAATCAAGGAGGTGCCCCCTTGTTTTGATTAAGGAATGCATTTAGGCGTTTGCTATTATGCACCTATTGAATACATGTAGCAGTTAAAGTTCCTTTTTAAGGAACAAAAGATAATGATAATAAAAAAGTTTATTTTTATTAGACCAAAACGTAGCTTCATGAGAAGGAAATAATGAGTAAGTTTCTTTTGAAGAAACAATATTATGAGTCCGAGTTCTCCCTGATATTTTTTTAAGAAATTAGCAGTTGGAATAATTATTAAATTTAATATCTAAGAGACTACAAATATTTGCGGAAGATGCACATTCAATTAGAGGAGTTTTCTACATGAGAAGGAAGTATAGTGATATTGTTAATGAACAAATGTTTTTAATTAGACCAAAACGTAGCTTCATGAAAAGTAAATAATGATTAAGTTTCTTGTGAAGAAACACTATTGAGCCCGAGTTCTCCCGGATAGTTTTTTTAGACTTTAGCAGTTGGAACAATTATTAAATTTAAAATTTGAGAAAAATTAAATACTTTCTTTACTTGACTGATACTTCGATGTGACCCTATATGGGTCCCACCCTCCTTCATTTTAGTTATGACGCTTGGAGCGAATGAAAGTTATTAATTAATTGAAGGGTTTAGTTCCCTTCTTTTTTAAATTTCTCATTCACAGCGATATTTCGATTTTTAAAAACCTTCAGTCTATATAATTGAAAAATATATACGCTTATTTATAAATTTTACCAATGTCTTACAAATAAAAAACAAAAATACCTGAAGTATAAATCACAGCTTATGTTTTGCTTGGACTGCAGTCATTTTATCGAAACAACACAATGTTGTTCCACAAAGGATCAGAAACATTCCCATGTAGGTGTCTGAAAAGAAATTAGAAAGTGTTAAATTTCGAACAAAAACACGTATACGTAGCAAAAGCGTATGACAAAGAGAAAAGAATCTTACTTCTATGAATTTTAGATTCGCCCAGAATCCTTCCGGTTATTGCAGTGACAAGGAAAGTCAGAGAATTTGCAACCGGAACAGCCAGGGATAAATCCGTTGACTGAAGAGTGAAGTAATAGAGCACAGAACCGCATTGGTTTATCAGAAAGGGTCCCATATACTGGAAATGAAATCGTCAGTAAGTTTTCGATGAATGAATTTTAAATTAAATATTGAAGAAAACGAAATTTCAATTATAAATACGGTACCTTGTAGTTCGTGAAAAGAAATCTTATTTCTCTCATGAGCTGTATAAAGCCTGAAGTTGCTTTAACTTTCTCGATTCCAACCGCTCCTTTTTTCATGAAAGGGTTGGTGGCACCCCAAAAAATAGAGACGAGAACCAGAAGTAGGATGGATTCTGTAAATAAAAAAAAAAAAAAATTAGCCCGGAGTAAAATATTGGAGTTGAATGCAAATATTTCAGGTAAAAGGTAGGATCTCTCAAATTTTCACAATATCAGGTAGAAAATATCTAGCCCTGGATTCTATTCATTGCAGGGATTTGTAATGCTGAGTAATGAGTAATACCTGGGCTTGTAAACGAAAAATTCCATAAGATGAAAAGAGATTTAGAATAACTTTTCTCTTTCATTCATACGAGATTATCCGTTCAGAAAAAAGTTTTTTAATTAATGGGAAATTTACGATTAAAAAGTTAATAGTTTATTTACAAATTTATTTACTTTATAATCTTTTAATTTGCTTCTACAATGGAGGAAATATTAAGGGCATGTGATACTTTACATTAAAGGCAAATAAGTTATATCAATTCTACATTCATAATAATACATATTTTTATTAAATAAGAGTCAATAAATTTTCCTCCATGTGAGACGAAGATTTATTGACTGTTATTAGCTAAAAAATTTATTATTATGAATGTGTTGGTATAACTAATTTGCTCTTATGGTAAAGTATCTGATGCCCTTAACGAAAACCGTGAAAATTTGAAACTGAAAAATTTGAGAAAAAGTTAATATAATTTTATGAAATTTCTACTATTCTTATGAATTACAGGGTAAATTATTATTAACTAAATTCAAAAAATTCTTTTTCCTGATGCGCACTTAGCGTGGCGTCCTTTTCGAAATAACTTAAAAATGTAAATTTTGCGAAATTAATTCCTGAAATTTAAAATGAGCGTTACAGTACAAATTAAAATTTATTTTCGCTGTAAAAAAATCGATAATGCAAACGTATATGAAACAAAAAAAAACTTACCCATTGTTAGCGTCATTTTGAATTTTCAAGCGTCGAATTTCCAGAAATCTTGGCTTCCTTCAACTCGGGAAAAAATCGTTGCTTCCGAAACTTAGACGCGTTAGAGTATAAAACAAAGACAAACTTTCTACCGCACTGAGAGAAGAAGCGTCCATTATTTTTTGAAAATTACGTTTCAAAAAGTAAAAATATTCGTCAGGAAACAATCTTTGGCTTATATTCTGATAATTCGCATCCTGTATTTATGAAAATGAAGCAGGATTTCAGAGATTCAAGCGGATTTCGAAACGTTTAAAGATATGAAATGAAATATTTGAGAAAGGACTAGAAACAAACATTACTCTACCATCCACACCCAACCGATGCTTGAAGTAAAATGAAGATGGAGAAGAGAAAGAGAAACTGCCAGAAACTAAAAAGACTGCAGCACCATCAGCAGGAAGAAACTTGAACCCTGTTTTTCTCTATTTTAATAAAATTTCGGCAGATTTAAGTGATAAAAAAATAATTTTTTATAATAAAAAGATGTAATTAAGAATAAATAATCTCCAATAAAGGCTAATTGTGTCCTAGAGGTCTAGAAAATCGTCTGAACAATAAATAAAATGCGAGGGAATTTGGTGGACCAATTACAAGCTTCGGGAGGGGTAGGAACTAAAATGGCGACTTTTGGCGCTGAAATTAAAAAAAGAATAAGTAATTTAATAGTTTTTAATTAGAAAAAAGAATTTATCATAGAATTTTATCAATATTTATTAACAATTAAGGAAATTTCGACATTTATTTATTTATTAAACATCAAAATAGAGTCTATTCCTTAATAAATGATTGATTTCTGAACTAGAATTTGAAAATCGCGCGAAATTGATTCGAGATTTCGATTTCTGTCAACTTGACAAGGTCAGCTGTCAAAACAAGTTTTGACAGCGACACCGTTTGTTCTACTTCTCTCTCTTTTCTCACGTAAATATAACCTCTCTTCTTTTATGCTGCAAACTTCAAAATATTATTTTAAACATTTTTTTTGTGTTACTTTAGTGGTTTTTCGGGAAATTCTTAAGAGGAAAAAATGTTCGCCTTATTGGGCGAATTAAAATTGTGGACCTTGGATGAAGATATTAGTATTAAAAACACCGATTTCGGAGCATTTAGGTAATATATTTAATATAATATTATTATTTAACATTTTCGGTATTTTTAAAAAATTACGAGCCATTTTCACAACAATGAAGTTGTTTATTTGTTTATGTAAACCGTGCAATGTTTACTATTATATTTAAATTTTATTCTGGAGCAAGAAACAACCACTTGTGGAATGCGAGGATTATTTTTATTTATAATGATTTCTTTTTGAGATTAAATATTTTTCATATAAAAATTCTCTTTCATTTTATTTAATAATAAAATATTTTCCAGGTATTATGATAAACGAATCGATAATTTATATGAAGAAGGCAAACGCTCCTATTGCCAAAAACGAGGAATGGTTTACACTCCACAAAACAAAAAAGGAATCAAGCTCAAAGATTCTCTCAAATATTTGGAGGTAGAAATATTCAATAATTTAAGGGGTTTCAATCCAGGGTTCCAAAAATTATTAATTATCCAGTTTCAATTACTAATTACATAAAAGACATTGTAATTATCCTCAAACTAATTAATAATTACACAAGAAAATTGTAATTATAGCGTAATTAATTATAATATATAATTAATTAATACTATATTTAATTATAATGTAGTTACAATTTTTGTATGTAATTATTAATTCCTCTAATACTGTAATTACAAATGTAAATAATTAGTTGCAATCTTAGACTTCGCTCCAATGTCAAACTGAAAAATTCCCTTTCCTCATTTTACTTAAGAAATATTAACATTAGAAATTTGTTCTCTATGCAATTGTACTTATTTTTCTAATACAAGTTTGTCTACAGAGTGATAATATATCTATTTATATTATTTTTTCAGTAAAATGAAGAAATAGAATCTTCAGGTTGACACTTGGGATAAATTTTTTTAAAATTAAACATAATTTATTTCTATTTCTAACTTTAGGAGCAACTGAAAGATCATTCGACAATATATTGTCAATGGAACGATCACTGCACAGTCAGTTTAATGCTTGGATCCGGACTGCTTATTTATTTACAAATAGGCCTTCAATCGGGCGATATAGAAAAAATAGTTTTCGATAAGTATCTTGTTGGCAAAGTCTCCGATCACATTTCGGATGGTAAGTTCTTGAACTTGATTCTTTATTTAGTAACAGAAAAATTCATTTTTCTTATGAACATTTGACTTATTAACAGAAAAATTTTCTTTTGCAGTTGTAATTACAAAAAACCATGTGGTTTGTACTTATAATGACAGTCAAATGACTCTGGTGCACTTTACAAAATCGAAAAGGCATCTTTTCGACAAAATCAGTCGACTGGAGCCAAAAATAAATTCTTTCGAGCTTTACGGTCCGAGTGGACGAAGGCTTGACAAAAAAATTCAGCTCAATCGGTCTGGTGATTTAGTAGGTTTTTAAATGGCTTTATTAAAAAAAGACTGACATAAAAACGCATAAAAATGTAAAACAATTAATCTCTTATAATTTAAGGTGTTAATTTGGTGGAAATCGACAATGAACGAAGTTTATCCCTGGAGTCCGACAGTAAAAGAGCACGACCGAGCAAACGTGCAACTTTATAGACTAACTGGGTAAGAAGTAAAAAAAAAATCAACGATAAACAATCACCGATAATTTATCACCGGAAAATCACCACTTTTGAAGTAACGTAACACTCTCTTATATTTTGCACGTTTGATGGAAAGTGCACGCAACGTTACTTATTTTTTCCTCCAATTGAGAACACTCCGAACCTGATTTTGACTCCAAATTCTCAGATTCGAGAATTTTCAGCTCAGATTTCAAATCAGTGGTGTCGGATTTCGAGTCTGAGTCCTTAGATTTTGATTTTGAAGATCCGCATGCGGCACGATGATAGGCTTTGTGGGCTTCCCAATCACGCTTTTTGTATTTTGGTGGTGCTGATAACTCCTCGGCTAGATGTCTGTCGATTTTTCTAGGTAGTTCCCACGTTGTCTAATGAAATTTTTTTTATTAATTGCATTTCCTGGTATTAATCCTAATATTTACTTTATAACTCTCTACTTGTAAAAAAATCTAGTAATATTTCCTCTATTTATAAAAATTTTCCTATATAATAAAACTTAGGTAACTGTTAGGTAATAGTAACAAAGATTACACTGCGCTAACATAGTAGTTAAATTTGGTATTGCTGGCTTCTATAATAATTTGAAGACATACTTTTTCTATTTATAAAATAACACATTTATTAAAAATTTATTTATTAAAAATCAAGGATTGAAAATTGCTTAAAAATATTAGGCTTACTTTGAAATATTCTCGACTGCGGTTTCTCTTTTTTAAATGGGCCAATAAATGTCCTGTATCGTCGGATTGAAAAGTAGTTTTTTTACAGTGTTTGTCAGGCCATTTGGGATGCCAATTAGGAACCTCCCAATTTCCTAATCTCGATGGTTTGTAATTTTCTTCAAGAAAATGTCCATGCCAATTTTGCGACATGCCTTTTTTGCTAATTAATAATTACTTAACAAGCACTGAAAATTAACTTTTCATTTTCGAGAGCAATTTCAATCAGTTTGCTCTTTCGCTTTAACTTCCCCTTGGTGCCCCTGGGTTAGAAACTTGTTAACTCGTTGCTATGGGAATAGTGGATTTAATGATAAAGCTTCCTCCCCTATCATTAATATATTTTTAAATTCCAGATCATAGAAACTGATTACAAAAGAAACTATATAAAAATATAGGCGAATTTATAGATAAAATAAAAACCTTTTTTAAAATGAATTATAATATATATATATTTATTTTTTATTAAGTTAATGCCAGGATATGCAAGAATCCTTTTTTAATATTTTTTGGCATACTAATTATTAATTAATATTTTTTAAAATACAAATGTTTAATAAAAATACATTTTCAGGACAAAAATGGAATTGATATGTTATCTGCGGACGGAATTCGATCCACTTTGTATAATGTTCAACACTTTGCACGAAAATGTTATCCACTCGATCGAACAAAAAGTTTCTCGAAAGGTACTATTTTTTTATTCTAAAAATGTTACGTAAATATTGTATAACTGTTATAGAAATGTTACTTGTATGTTATATAATTGTTATGTGTATCTTATATAAAAGTTACATAAATGTTATATAAACGTTGCATAAATGTTATATAAATGTTACATAACTGTTACCTAACTTTGATTTTACTGTTAAATAGGGTGAAGTAACGATAGAATGGCGAACTTACGAAGTCTCTCCACAAGACAAATTGCAACGCATCGCTGTGGTTTCCATTCCACTGCCAACTCACACAAGTTGTGTAAAATTTTCTCCGAATCAAGAAATGTTGTTGCTTTGTTGTATTGACGGTTCCATGACGTTACACGATCAAGCCAAGGGCACGAGTAACACCGTTAAAGCAGCTTTTGTACGTGCGATAAAATTATCCTTAATTTTAATACTTTAAGGGTGTTGGCTTCAAATTCTAGTCTTAAAATCAATTCCTCAGTTTATTTAACAATTACTAGAATTAAATATTTTTTCGCTCTGTATGCATATTTCTACTTAAAAATTGAATAGCGCTAAAGAGCGAAAAAATATCTAAAACAAATATTTAGCAAGTAAAATGAAGAAATCAAATTTTAAAGTTATATCTTGAACCCGTCTTTAATTCTAAATAAAAATAAAGAGAATTTTCTTTTAAATCTAGACGAGTTTTAAAAATTTCGAAGAATTTAAATAACTGAATAAAACTTCTTTCAGATTCCCACACTTGCCAGCTGGCACGGCGACGGGACAATTTTTGCAGTTGGAAACGAAAGGGGACAATTTCAACATTTCGACATTGCTCTCTCTTGTATCAAAAATCAAATGTTAAGTGAGGAAGCCACACCAGCGAATATTCTGGATCTTTCTTCATATTTTAGGTATTTTTTATAATTTTTGTACATTTTTTTATGGATAATTAGAAGTTTAATTTTTGTTTACTAATTCAAATCCAAAATTGAAGTAGAAATCAACCAGCCCTTTTACGAATGGAGTGGAGCAAAATACCAGATCCAGGATTAGCGATGAATTATTACAAACCAGGAGATGCTCTGTTTTTATTACTATTTGAACGGTGAGAAAATAATTAATTATAAAAAATGATTCGTCTAATTTATTTATTATATTTTTTACCACTTAATGACTTATTTTAGAGGACCTTTGGGAGTAATAAGAATAATCGAAGGAAACAATTTCCCCGGAGACATCCTCGTCGAAAAATACTTGGGACTTGGCCAAGTCGATCGAGCAGCTTCCCTCCTGCTTTTCATGAACTGGGACACTCACCCTCAAATTTGTATGCATTCACTCAATCAAATCGTCAACTACCTCTTCAAATTGCCTCTAACTTCTGAAAGAGAGGGTAAGACCTTTTCATCAATTTTTATCAATAATCAACTGAAAATAGACTTTAATAATTAATATATTTTATTAATACATAACAGATTTGATCCAGAAAAGTTTGGGGTGTTTCCACGTGCCACTTAGGCCCATAAGCCAAGCCGTGGAAGACGAATATGGAGATGAAGTCAGGGACCTCACCAGAAGATTTTTTCACCACCTGCTAAGGTTCTAATCTCTCAAAAAATAATTTATCAAATTTTTTAAGTATTTAATTTAATATCCAAGTGTTTTTACATTCGTAGGAACCAGCTTTTTGAAAAAGCTTTCAGACTAGCAATCGATCTCAACGATCACGATCTTTTTATGGATATTCATTTTTACGCCGTTGCCTTGAAGGACTCGGAACTCGCAAACGCGGCGAGAGAAAAGGCTGAGGAAATTTTAAGCAGATCGAACAGTTGCAACAGTTCTCGTAATTATCTGTATTTTATTAAAGCTCTTGCATCTCAATTCTATCCTCAAACTGTGATTTCATAATTTTAATTAACAAATTTTGTTATTATATATTTTCTAAAGATTTTCTTTTTTTCCAGATTCGACCTGTTCTCGACCTTCGTGTTCTCTCTGTTCTGACTCGGTGAGCGACAAAGACGACGAATCCTACACAGAAGAATCCGAAAGCGAAGATACAACCAAAAAGGAGAAAATTAACTTCCTTCCCAAAAATCGCTCGAAACCATCCAACAGTCAAGCGCCGCCTCTTCCAGTTCTTCCAGTTCTTCCGGTTCTTCATTCCCCGCTTTACAACAACAGCAACTTCGTCAGCACTTCTTTTAATGAAGTTCCGACTTTTGAAAAATCCGACGGGAACTTAATGTCCACAGCTTTCAATCTTCCAACTTATTCCCCAGGATCTTATAATAATCTCATCCACTTAAGTTCCAACATCCCACAAATCCCCCTAAGCAAACCTCCTCTTAGTTCCTCATCTAAAATCAATTCCAATTTTTCTCAATCGCTCTCTAATGTCGAGAGTCTTATCCCCGGATTTGGAAATCTCAATCTCCATACCAAAGGCTTTAATTATTCGATAGAAGCTTCTTTCGGGAAAACGTCTTTCGAAGAAGCAGCTTTTGCGAAAACCTCTTTTGTGGATGAAACTTTTGTAGATCCGGTGAGGAAAGTTTCCTTCAGTAAAGAAAAAACTCAGGAATCTTCGATTTCGACTTCCTTCTCTGATAAAAGCTTCATTTCGACTCCTTTCAACGACCCGAATTACGAATCCACTTCTGGCTCTCCTCTGTTGGAAAATCCGGAAGTCAATCTTCCTGGAAACTCGCCTTTCAGTGGAAAGCAAAATCCGGTTGGATTGTTCGCAAATCCTGGAAGCTCTCTTTTTTATAATTCGGGAAGCAATCTCATGTCGACTTCCTTTAACGATCCGGTAGAAGAGGAAGAAATTCCAGAAATTAATCCTAATCTGAATCCAAATTTGAATCCAAATCTGAATCCGAATCCCAATTTGAGTCTCAACCCTAGTTTAAATTTAAATCTAAACCCAAGTCTCAATCCAAAATTAAATCCCAATCCCAATCCTGCATTTTCCTCCCAGGTTTTTCAAACAATCGAACAGAAGAAAAGACTTTCTCCTTTTGATATTCCACCCCCGCCTCAAATGTCGAGCAACTTGGCGAATTATATTCAAAGTCTTCCTAAAAAAAATTTCCCCCTTTCGAGAAGCACTCCTGGTTTGGCAGAAATGGAAGACTCGGTTTTGAGAATTCAAAATTCAAGGACGATTACTAAATCAACGCAAATTGTTCAGAAGCAGAGCTCGGTTTCGAATATTTTGCAGAGCCAGCACAGAAGCAATAAATTCCAATCCACGAGAAATTATAGACTGAATTACGATCTTAATTATGTTCCATTTAGTGAAAGCTGCGACAATCTTAGTTTACCGAAAAATCCTTATCAGGGAAAAAGTTACACTGGTGCTAAGGAGATAAGGCAGACTAGAATTGGACAAGGAGGTGGAAATAAAGAGGGGAAAAAGTCTTCTAACATTCCACCGTTACCAGTTATTAATCCGGTTAATCCTCCTAATTTTAAAAACTCGCCGGAAGTTGCGACTACCTCCAGTGAAAAACCGAAGGTCAAGTTTTCGGACACAGTCACTCATATTTTGGTACCTGGAATTGTGAGTAAAAATTTTTTATAGTAATTTCCATCTTAAAGACGAACAAAACAAATTTATAACTTTGAAATACGATTTCCTCATTTTAATCAACAAATATCTAAGTATAATATTCGTTAAGAGAAATAAGGAAATCAAATTTTGAAGTTAGAACTTCAACTATTACATATAGTAACATAATTTAATTTTCAGGGACAAGTTTATAGGCCAGTGCAGAAAAGAACGACATTGCTTCATCCCATGGACCCGAAGAGAGAATTAGCCGAGAGTTTGCCTCTCTGTTTGGGAAATGATGATTACCTGAAAGATTTTCAACCACTTTCGAGTAAGATTATAATTCCTCAATAACGATAATAATGATTTAATAATTATTAAAATTTATTCCTCACAAATAATGATTATCGTACTTTAATTTTGATGAACTTACTAAAATTGGATTTTCCTTTCAGAAGATGAGGGCGAGATGATTAAAGAGCCCCCAAAACCGGAAGAAACAGCAAAAATAAAAGTCGTTCACTTTGGCCTTTTGTAAGATAAGAAATAATTTTAAGAACGTGCTCCACTTAATAATAAGAAATCGCAACGAATCTTAATGTTAGTATATTTAACATTTTATATTTTTATACTCTATTTTGTACAAATTTATATTATCAAGATTATAAAAAGAATTTTTATCAAGATTTGGATTTTTTTCAAAAAATCATAAATCGCACTACAAATTGTTTAAATGATGAAATGAAAACTAATTTTTATGCTATGTATTTTATTTTAGACAGTATTTTATACTTTAAAACTATATTTTGTACAGACTTATAAATACGAAATTTATAAGATTTCGATTTTTAATTTAATGCAGACTTCTATTTGAAAATGTATGAATTTACTGAGGCTTCACGACTTCTTCCAATTCAGCTTTCAACTGTATCATTTCCGTATCAGGAACGTAACGTTTGAGTTCCTTTTCGGGAACGAAATGCTCGACGTTGAGAATTACTCCCATTGGCAGGCAAGCTTCTATAACTCTTACCAAATTTGGCAAAGTTACATGCGACGCATTCGTAATTTGAATATTTCTTTCATATAAATTTAAATGATACTCAGCATCGACGATATCACTTTTTGGTTTCATACGTTTCACTTGTAATTCCTTTGGTGGCATCGACCAACTAAAAAATGGAGTTAAATATTATTTAATGCTTTTAAATAATAACAATAACAATATGGATAATAATTAAATCGTGACAATTAAAAAAAGAGTATTATAAATAAATAAAGAGTATTATTCGAAATATTTTTTAAAACCTGGCTTCAACATCTATGTCCATTTCGTTGGCCAATTTCTGAATCAATCCTTGAAATTTTTCCAAAATTGGAAAATCATAGCCTCTAATTTGAATATTTAACATTGGATAAAGTGGATATTTAGGTTTCATAAGCTGAAAATGAAAATTCAATGTGAAAAGTACAAAATCAGATTTCTTATCTTTTTCTAAATTTAAATTGAACTTATTTTTACCGAAAAATGAAAATCCCGAATGTGAGAAAATAAAAAATTATTCCTACAATTTATATTCTTGAAAATATAAAAGAAAACGGATTTTCAAATTCACGAAAAAAAACAAAATATATTTTTTTAAATTAAAGTTCGTGTTGAAGGATTGTGCAATTTTTTTTTAAATTTCTCTAAAATTTGTGCTTAAAATTTCTTTTTAAAATTTCATTTTTTATAGATTCATTTTTTCAATAATTCTACTCAAAATTTTGAAAAGATATTCTTAAAATTTTTCACATTCACAATTTTGATTTTTCGACAAAAAGATGTTAAATAAATAAATCAATATTTACCTCCAAATAATCTGGTGACCACAAACTGTAAGTCCTCGAGAAAATTTTATTTAACTGGGAACATCGAATTGGTCGAATTACCTAAAAAATTCGGAATTAAATAGAAAATTATGATTAAATTATATATTATTGTTAAAAATATTGACACTGTGATCTAAATTTTACTAAAATTAGAATTTCAAGATACATTTATAACAATTGGAGATTTCACTTACCTTGTTTAGGGCAGAAAATGCCATTTTTGTGGATAAAATTAAAAATAGGATTTTTAATCACTTTCTTTTATAATTAATCTAATTAATCAACTTTTGACTAAAATTTATACTCCACTACGAACCTAACCTCAAGTTCGTGTGTTGATTTCTTGTAAACCACCAGAGTCAAAAAAACAATTATTAAAGAAGAGAAATATTTTAATTTCTGAACTTTATTTCATAATTAATGTAGTAGTTAATATCAAATTATTTGCTTATCAAATTAAACAGGTTTAAATATAACAGATTCTGATTTTCTAATTTATTTTCTAATTTAAATTTCAAAATCCATTTCAGTTCCGAAAATACTTTCGTAGTAGTTTCCTGCGTTTGAATTCTTCAAGTGTTTTCAAATAATATCAAAATTGACAAAATTTGATTTCAGGTAATAAATATTCTTCATGATATTATATTAATAAAAATTATACTTGGAAATTACAATAATCTTTCCTGAATATTAATAATTTAGTAATCAGATATTTATTCTTTGTTTAAAAATTCGGAGCTTTCAACAAAAGGACAAACATCCTCTATTTTGCTCGATAAGAGATTAGTTTTATCGATAAGGTCTATATTGTGACCTAAATTGTCACTAAATTGTTCCAATTTGCAATGAATATCTGCGAGAGCTTCCATTTTTTGAAGAGTTGGATTTTCAGTTTCTGATGAAAATTCTTGAGCCATACAAATTCGTCTCAGATTTAAACCCATCATTTCCAATTGGACTTCCGCCAATTCTCGCAAAAGTTCAATTGACACCGCAATATAACATTCAGGACGAATTTCCCTCAAAATCGAACTAAGAGTCTCGAGAGCACCTGCTCTTAATTTTTGGACTGCGTATTGCCTATTATATAATTGTTACAAAAATGTTACATAATTGTTACCTAATTGTTACATAACTGTTACGTAAATGTTGCATATATGTTACATAAGTGTTACATAATTGTTGCATAACTCTTACATAACTGTTACGCAATTGTTACATAAATGTAACATAAATGTTAAATTAGTAAAAATGTGTCTTGTCGAATCATAATAATCTTTTTTTAAATTAATTTTTTACCTTTCGATATCTTCCTCATAAAATGCAAGATATCTATAAAGTTCGCTCAAATCCAAAACAGCATTGACATACTCCATTGGATGATCGTGGAGAGTGTAAAAAATTTTTGCTCTCTTCAACCAAGAATGGGTGTAATTAAATAATTCTCTCGCTTGAATTGTATTTTCTATAAAATTTGCTGATACTTGTTTTTCGTATTCTGACAAGTCAATTGATTTGAAAAAAAGAAGCTTCTCTAAAATTTTGAAAATGTCCAAATTAACACTCATTCAAAATTCAATAATAATTACATTTATTCTAATAAAATAAAATTCCACCTGTTTCTTTAGCGGGTTTAGAGTCTCCAAAATTTTTACTAGCAGAAATATTATTCTCATCTGAAAAATGTTCAATGCCTATATTTTGTGAATTATTTATTGTCTCTTTTTCATCATTTGTATTGGGAACTGGAGAAATCCAAAGTTTTTCCAAAGCTTGAGTTGGTTCTCCACAGAAGTTGGTAACTGCATTTGTTTTTGAAATATTAAATAAAGACAAACCATATTTTACCCAACATTTTGCAACATCCGCAAATTTTAATTGCAGCTCTTTTAATCTAAGACACAAATTAAAGTAAATTTTTATCTTCGTAAAAATTATTTAAGTAAAAAGTATAAATAAAAAATTTTAGTTTGTTAAAATAAACTTACTTTTTTATTGAATTATCAGAAGGTTCTAAATTATTTAATTCCTTTTCATAATTATGTAAAGTATAAACAGCTGCAGCCAAATGGTGTCTCGCCTCTCTAAAAAAAATTAATTTTTGAAAATTTTATCAAGATAATTAATTAAAATAATTAATATAATTCTAGTGTTAAAAAATTACTTAAATCGATTCTCGCCAACAAAATATACAGCTAATCTTGCAGATTTGAGTGCCCATAAACCAAAATCTTCATCTTTCATATCCAAATGTCTTTGCAAAACTTTATGGTGATATTCAGCAAATAAATTATGAAGTTCCTGTTTGTTATAAACAAAGGCCAACATTTGTAAATTATTTGTTACTAATTTCTCTAATTTTTTACTATTTTCCTCAGGGGCAAAAATAACACCACTTTGACTCGAAAACAGATCTTCGCTTGTGTAAAAAGAAATTGATTTATTTTCCTTTTTCAAATCTTCGTAAGTCTTCTCAGAAATTTCCAAAACTTCTCTGGCCTTTAATTGGAATTTAAATTAATGAGATAAGTGAAACTATTAAATTTTTGATATTGTTACATGTATGTTACATCTAGGTTATATAACAGCTATGTAACATTTATGTAACCGTTATATAACAGTTATGTAACATTTATATAACTCTTATGTAACTGTTACATAACAAAATTTGAAGGATTAAAAATAAAATTTACAAATTTATAACATTTAATAATAAATTCTTCCACCTTTTTGTAGTTGTCTTTTTTGATCAACAAATAAGCAAAATGATTGATAGTTTTCAATGCCAGATAAGTTATTTCCACATTTTTTATTGAATTTTGCATAGACTCCAAAGAAAATTCCAAAAAATCGATAGCAACACTCTCTTCTCCCAAATTAGCCAAAATTTTTGAGCGTTCGTAGAATAAAGTAATTTTCATGCCTAGCAATCTCAAAAAAAAGGAATCGGAGCTGCTTTCCTCGGATTTTGATTTTTCTAAATTTTCTAGCCTCTTGATCATCTGATCGACGATCGTTTTTGCCTTTTCGAGTTTATTCATCTTCTGTGAAGATTTCATCTCCTCAAAATCATTGTGAAGAATTTCAAAGTCAGATTTCAAACACATTTTTTCATCCATTATTTACGTTTTTGAAAAATTATATTTTTATAAATCAAAATTGACACGAAAACAGCTGAAATTAAAAAAAAAACTATATGATGCAATTTCAAGACAGTGAAAATTTTTCTTTCAGATTTTCTATACGAGAGATTTAAATTTCTCGCGCCGAAAATTAAGTCTTTCGTCACTTCCGGATTGCGCAGAGGCTAAAAACAATCTTTGATTACATTCCATCGATCAAAAATATTTTGTTATCATTTTTATCGATAGGACATTTTTTATCTCTGAAGTAATAAAAGTTGAAAAAAGCTGAGAAAAGAATCAAAATAATTTTTTTAAGATTCTGAATATTAAAAAAAAAGAAAAGATGAAAGAGGAAGTTTCCAAAGGTAAATATGGAATTAAGGGTGTTGTGTCCATGGTCTAACCTTAAAATATATTTATATTTATTTATATTAATTTTTTATATTCATATTTTTATCTATTTATCTAATATTCTAATATTTATTTACTTAATCCGAATTCTTTTAGCACAAAGCGAAAAATTCGAAATCCAATCGAAAAAAATGTTGTCTCCTCATTTTACAAAAAAGTTATTAAATTAATAATTTTTTTCTCTCTATATGCATATTTTTCATTAAAAATTGAATAGTGCTACAGAGCGAAAAAATATCTAATTATAATATTTTTTAAGTAAAGTGAGGAATTTAAATTTTGATGTTAGAACTTAATTGAGTCTTATACGAGGTCCTACTCCCTTAAATAATTGTAATTTTAAATCTGCAAATTTGTATTAATTGATTGAAAAAAAAAATCTTTTTTCAGGTAATCAGCGCATTTATTTTAACGAGGTTGCCATAAATAACCGAGCAAAAGGGATGATATTTAAAACAAGAACTTTGGAAGGTAATAACAAAATTGCCTGGTTGTTAAAATCTATTGGCTTTATTGATTTAACTACTTTGGGAGGTGACGACACACCTAAAATTGTTAAAAATCTCTGTTACAAGGTATTTTTTTAATTAAAAAGAAAATTTGTAAAAAAAATTTTAAACCTATTTAAATTTATTTTTTTTTTACTTTTAGGCAGTGAATCCAATTGCTCTGGATTTTGATTTTGAGCCAATTCGCACAGCAGCAGTTTGCGTTTATCCAGCAAGAGTTGAAGATGCTGTTTCTGCATTGAGAGAATTTAATGGCCAAGAAGTCGCTGTGGCGAGTGGTAATAAATTTAAATTATTTTTCAATTTAGAAAAATATTTAGTAGTATTTTTCCTAATTTTTGATAAAAATTTGTTCTCGTAGCATTCTATAAATCTTGAATTCTGATTATTCTGTAGCAATAATAAACAGTTGTATTGCGATTATATATGTAACATTTACGTAACATTTATGTAACATTACTAAAGTCCTACTTTTTATATTTTCATTTCATTTTTTTATAATAAAATTATAATAAATTTATAATAAAATTATTTTACAGTTGCCGCAGGATTTCCATCAGGTCAATACCCTCTGCGAACTCGACTCCAGGAAATTGAATTTGCCGTCGAGTCTGGAGCAACAGAAATCGACGTGGTCATAAGTAGATCATTGGCCTTGACTCACAAATGGGATGAGCTTCTAATTGAATTAACAGCTATGAAAAAATCTTGTGGTCCAGCACACATGAAAACAATTCTCGCAGTTGGAGAATTACGTACAATTCAAGATGTTTATAAGGCTTCGATGATTGCCATGAGAGCTGGATCTGACTTTATCAAGACCTCGACTGGAAAAGAGGTTGTCAATGCCACACTTCCGGTGGGAATTGTAATGTGCAAAGCAATTCGCGATTACTACCGCGAAACTGGTCGCAAGGTAAAATAAAAAATCATTCCTAAATCAAAAACCAAATTTTTCTATGGATATTAATTTATTAATTTATTATCTAATTAAAGGTGGGATTCAAACCAGCGGGTGGAATTAAAACTGCATCTCAAGCCCTGGAGTGGATGGTTTTGATCAAAGAGGAATTAGGAAATGAGTGGTTAGATAAATCTTTATTCAGAATAGGAGCCTCGAGTTTATTGGACGATATTGTCAAAAATATCAAAGACTTAACTAAGCAGAAATAAAGAAGAATTTTGTTTTTATAATTAAGTAAAGAAATTATTTTTGGAACTAATCTCATTTGTTTTTAAATACATGTTATTATATACAATATATATACACATTATACAAGTTACAATATTATTTAAAATTTTACTTATTTCTACACCCGTTCTTATTTTTATAAATATTATATTTAATAAGTATTATTATTTAACTATATTTATTATTTTAATGTCGACTTTATATAAAATTTTAAAAATGAGTGTCTTTCTGTTTTCAAATTTCACGCGCTGTTAGTTTCGATTTCCGGCGTTGACAGCGCCAGGGTTGATGTGTGGCTAAATTGGCAAAATTCATGAAAGCCTTTTTTCCGGTCTTTACCAAAAGTGAGACAAGATGGTAAGTTTGTAATGTAATTTTAGATTTATATCCAACAACATCGCGTTAATAAAAGACAATTTTAATTCAACGTCGATTAAAACTAAAAGTGATAATGACCAAGTGACTTTTGATATAAATATTTTCCACGAAAATAAAAAGTTTCGGGCGAAAAAACCAACTCGGATTTCGCGTGTTAAGCGTCAAACTTTTCATCTTCAGTTTTCTCCTTTTTCAAGTTTTACCGTTTCTGATTAATTAACAAAGATTGTCTAAAATGACTTTTGTGATAGTGCAAATTTTAAAAAAAGCTCCTGATAAGTGAAGTGTAAAGTATATGAAAAAATACATTTTTCTAACCTCACGTTTCGAGCATTTCTATTGACAACCACATTTCTCTGACAATACTAATTTCTCGAGCATGTTTTATTTGTAATTTCGATATTTGCAAATAAATCTATTTAAAAGTTTCATTAAAATTAGATATAGATGTTAAATTTTTTGCTAATACTTTTTTTTCGAATTTGAAGAGTTTCAACTTGACTTTGTTTATACATTGAATGAGACTTAAAGTGGTTCTAATTTTTGTATTTATAACTAAAGAATATGAATTAATTGATGATTATTTACTAATTTATTCTGATTTGTTGTCCAGTGTTAACATTGAAATATTTGAAAATCTAAAGAAAATGACGAAAAACATACAAATTTAATACTTTCTAACATAAATTGGAGTATTTGCTTTTCAGAAAAAACATGTTCCAAGTTTTATTTTTAAAAACTGAAAAAATACCGAAGAAGTAATTCCCAAAAATTCATATTGCAGAAATTTTAATTATCCGAAAACAAAACACCTGAATTTACCAATTGTCCCTAAAATTATCTAAAATCTAACTAAAAATTTCGGTTTAACTTTAGCTTCATTTTAATTTCTAAATTTTCAATATTTTTCATTTATAAATGCCTTAGATTAAAAAATATAAAAAATAAAGCTCGGATTTTATTCGGAAAATGAATTTACAATTTAAAACCCTGAAAATTGAACAATTTTGAATTAAATAAGCTCCAGGTTCATTTAAATCTAAAAACGGCTTCAATAATATTTTTAACAGATTGTGGCTAAACTTTTTCGAGATATTTACATTTCTTTTTATTGTTTTTAGGCGCGAGGTCCAAAGAAGCATTTGAAGCGTTTGAATGCTCCGAAATCATGGATGTTGGACAAGTTGGGGGGTGTTTATGCCCCTCGACCATCCACTGGTCCCCATAGATTGAGGGAATCTTTGCCCCTCGTGATTTTCCTTCGTAACAGGCTAAAGTACGCTTTGACCAACAGCGAAGTGACAAAAATCTGTATGCAGAGACTGATTAAGGTCGATGGAAAAGTTCGTACCGACACGAACTACCCAACTGGTTTCATGGGTAAGAATCTTAATTTTTTCCAAATGAAAATACAAAAAAAAATTAATTTAAATTTAATAAATTGAAAAAAGAATTAAAATAATTATCAAAATTTGATTTAATTTTCTAATTTTATGCTTTTATATGAAAAAGAGATTTCATTAGTGAAAAGCGGCCTTTTATCGAAGCCAGGAAAACTTTTATTCTGAGTTTCTTGGTCAAATAGGGGCGAGATCAAAGAGATTCTTTCATAAGGTCACTGATTGAATAATTATATTCTCTCCGTATCACCCAGAAAGTGTACACTTCCTTTTTTGTTTATAAAAAATTGTAATAAGAAGTACGTGGTTTTCAAATTTTTGATGAATTTTTTCCGATTTCAGATGTTGTAAGCATTGACAAGACAGGCGAATATTTTCGACTGATCTACGATGTCAAGGGACGTTTCACAATCCACCGAATCACGGCCGAAGAAGCCAAGGTATTTTTTTTTATTCTAGACCTAGTTTTAGGATAAAATATAAATTTTCATTCATTTAATTAATTCTTCTGCTTTTTTTTTCTAGTATAAATTGTGTAAAGTTAAGCGCGTTCAGACTGGACCCAAGGGAATTCCTTTCTTGGTAACACACGACGGAAGAACCATCCGTTACCCAGACCCTGTGATCAAGGTTAACGACACCATTCAATTGGAAATCGCCACTTCCAAAATCCTCGATTCGATCAGATTCGATTCTGGTAATATATTTTTCACTTTCATATATTTAATATTATTTTTCACTACATTTTGTCGTAAAATAACCTTTTATTTTGACCAAAATTAGATTTAAAAATCGGCCTTTTATCGAAGCCAGGAAAACTTTTATTCAGAGTTTCTTGGTCAAATAGGGCCGATAGCAAAGAAATTCTTTCATAAGGTCACTGTTTGAATTTTTATATTCTCTCCGTATCACCCAGAAAGTGTACATTTTTTAAATAAAAAGTAGAAAAGGAATAGAAGGTTTCTGAATTCTTTCCACTAATCGATTGTCTTATTTTTACAGGAAATTTGTGCATGATCACTGGAGGAAGAAATTTGGGACGTGTGGGAACCGTGGTGAGCCGAGAAAGGCATCTTGGATCCTTTGACATTTGTCATATTAAGGATTCGCAAGGACACACCTTCGCCACTAGGTATATAGAAATTGCTAGATAAAAATTTAATGAAGGTCTTATCGAAGCTTCGACGCCGAGTTTCTAAGACGTCGTTGTTATTATTGACCGAGAGAAAAAATCCATCCAAATGGTCACTGACTGATTAATTAAATGATCTTTCCGTATTACCCAAGGAGGAAACAATACAGAATTAATTTAAATTTTCTTTGTTTTAAATTTTCTTACTTTTCGGTGATACTAATTTGACGCTTTATTTTTTAAGATTACACAATGTATTCATCATCGGCAAGGGATCCAAGCCTTTCGTCAGTCTACCCAGAGGAAAGGGTGTGAAGCTTACAATCGCCGAAGAGAGGGACAAGCGATTGGCCTCTAAGCGAGATTAATTTCTGTTTTCAAATAAGATTATTAAAGAAACGAGAATCCTCGATTAAAAAAATTCAGACTTGTGGTTTTTTTATTCAGTTTCCAGAACGAGAGAATTTATTCCTTTTTCAGGATCGTAGTACTTAACAATTATTAATTAAAGTAGAAGTTTGAAGTATTTCAAATTTATTTAATTAGGTAAATTGGGTTCGATTTTTAGCGGGGCTAGAGAAAATTTTTTCACGACTTGAAAAAAGTTACAATTTTAAGAAAGTTTAATTATTTTAAGGGCATGTATTACATACCCGATCCCTACCTTACCGACATTTTTTTCTCTAATGCTACGTCCACATTTATTGAGATACCACATTGAATATTTTTATATTTGAAGCTATAGCCTTAAAGTACGTTTGTCTGGTCTGGTCCTAAATATTGACATTTAAAAAAAAATTTTCAAATAGTTTTTTTTTATTTTTACAAAAATTTAAGACCAGACAAACATACATTAGCATATTTTCTTTAATTTTACAAATTTCCCATTTGATATCTTTATAAATGTAGACGTAGTGTTACAGAGAAAAAAATGTCGGTAAGGTAGGGATCGGGTAAGTAATACATGCCATTAAAGGTTTTAAAGTAATTTTAAGGAATTTAAATGATCCTCATAGAATTTTAAAGGATTTTACAAAATTTTTATGATCTATAAAAGATTTTGTAGAAGTTTAAAGAATTTCAAGAAGAATTCAAAAATTTTTGAGGATTACAGGAAATTTTGAAAGAAGTTTTCTACATTATCTACGGTTTTTAGATAAGGAATAAAATGGCAACTTTTGGCGCTGCAATTTAAAAACGAGAAATAATTGAATAGTTTTTATATAGGAAAAAGAGTTTATCATAGAATTTTACCGAAATTTCTCAATAATTAAAGAAATTTCGAAATTCTTTTTTTTATTAAGCGTTCAAATAAAGTCTATTCCTTAATTAATCATTGATTCATTGATTTCTAAACAAGAGGTGGATCCAACACCACTAAAGTCATTTAAGAAACTATATAATCATCTTTCTCACAATTCATTCTCTATTTCACCAATAAACAAAGTTTTAAAATATAGAAATACTTTACTTTCTTTTGAATAATCAATATTGATAACTTGATAATTAAATTCAATAAATATATTTAGTCTCTAGCTTGACTTAAATTTCTCGACGATCGCAACTAAAATGGCCGACTTCGTATTTCACTTATCTTTCCCAACTTCATGATTGTTGTGCTCGGCATTTGTTTGCTTTGAAGTTCGTCTCCAATCTCAATTAATAAATCAAAAAACTCCAAAATCGTGAAAAAAGGGAGTTAAAAAACGTTTTAAAAAGTGCAAATAAAATATCCAGTAAAGTGGAACTGATTAAAGAAATATCGCAAGTCGTCAAGGACGAACAAAGTGTATTTTTCCGATTTTTCCAGGTTTGAAAAAATGACATTTGTCCCCGAAAGAGAGATTTTTTATATACATCTTATTTAATAATTTTACAGGATAGATAAATTTTATTTCCCTTTGAGAGACGATGGTGTTGCTCCAAATCCGTTTATCGTCTTCGAGGATGAAATTTTTAAGTTAGGTTGACAGAAAAAAAAGGTTTTTTCGGTTATATGTGGTTTTATCTATTAAACATTGACGAGTTTTCGTAATATTTGTGAAATTAGTGATTGCTGTGATCTTTCTCGTGAAGAAGGTTTCATCTCGACGATTTAAAAAAAAAACAAAAGGTTTGACACCTGGTGATTTCTGATTTTGTGCATTGTTCCCGGAGAAGATGGGGTCGTTGAACTTAGTTTGTCCGATGTGTTGTGGAGAAACTTTTCAGAGTTCGCAGTCGCTGAAATATCATTTGCTTAGTATGACGGACAATTTATATTGTCCAGGATGTTCCGAAAGATCGGATTCTGTTTTGGCTTTGATTCAACATCTGGATTTTTGTGGACAATCGAGCGATTCCGAGGTGAAGGAGACGAAATTTAAATTGAAGGAGAAGACGAAAGAAGACAATCTAAAAACCGTGGAGATTTTGCTGGTAAAACAATGCATGTCCCAGGGTGGCTACTTGACCGGGAATTTTAAGGAATTTCTCCGAATTTTAAGAGATTATCACCGACCTGAACGTATTTCAAGAAATTTTTAGTTACTTGTGATCTCTCATCTAAATCTCTAAACTTCCACAATCTAAAAACCTCCCAAATCTTAACAAATTTCTTTCTCTCTTGAAATTCTTTTAAATTCTACAATTTCAATACGTTTCTAATGATTTAAAGATATTTTGATGTATTTAAGGGTGTTGAGCCAAGTTCTAATCTAAAAACTCGATTTCTTCATTTTACTCAACAAATATTAAATTTTGAATGTTTTCCTTCTGTAGAATTAATCATTTTTTAACTAGAATTATGGGTACAGAGCGAGAAAATATCGAATTCAAATATTTTTTAAGTAAAATGAAAATATTCAATTTTGAAGTTAGATTTTCAATTCTTCGTTTTATGCAAAAAGTATCGAACCTAAATATTTTTTCACTTTGTGTGCAGTCTTATATTTGATAAAAGATTTGCGCTAGAGAGCGAAAAAATATTTATCTATAATTTTTGTTGAGTAAAATGGAGAATTGAATTTTGAGCTTAACATTTGGGTTCAACGACCTTAAAGGGATTTTAAAGTTCCTCTTGAAATTTAAAAATAATTTAAGAAATTTTAAAAATATTTTGTGAAATTTAAAGGGTTTTAAATGATTTTGAAGAATTTCAAAAGAATTAGTGAAATTTTAAGGGATTTCAAGGGTTAAAAAGATTTTAAAGGATTTAAAAAGCGCATGGGAATTGCTTTAAAATCACTGAAAATCTCATGAGAAATGCTTTCAAATAAAATTTTTGCCTTTTATGGTAGATATAAATATGTTACAATTATTTAAGCGGAAAATTTGAAAACCTTGAACGAAAAAAAAACCGAAAATTTGAAATCGTCCCCCGAATCGCCACCCTGTTTCCGTTTTTTTTTACTCTTGGTGCTAGTTTTTCACTTGGTTTTCGGTTTTTATATGCATGATTCAGAATTCTGAAATATTCCCATTCTTCAGGTTCTAGCGATTTACAAGAAAATAATTTTTCATCACAATGAATTCCAAATTTCAACAACCTTGAAAAATTCCCTTGAAAATTCGAATTCCTCATTTTACTTGAAAAATATTTAATTTATAATTTTGTTCGCTCCATACCTATGTTTATTTTTTAAATAAAATTATGCGTATAGAGCAAAAAAATTCTTGATTATAATATTTGGTTTGTAAAATGAAGAAATGAAATTTAGAGACTAAAGCCATGAATCTGAACCTTCGAATATCAAATTGAAAATATTTTAAACTCAATTTCGAATTTAAAAAAAATGAGAATCTGGAATGCATTTGTTTCACATTTCACGGCAGTGTGCTGTCTTAATAACCTCATTTGTTATTTTTCTTTCACTTCATCTGATCTCCTTGGTTTTGTCAATCCTGAATCAATTTTCAGAAGGATATTCCTTCCGAAGCCGAATCCGAGGAGAATTTTGAAACTTATGAGGCCGAGGACAACGAAGTCAAATCAATTTGTGAGGAGCGATCTATTCAAGTTGAAGAACCAGGTGCGAAACTATTTTCCAAAATTAATTTAGATGTCATAAAACAATTATAGAGATTTTAGGGCGTTAATTTGAATAAAACGTCGAATTTTCAAGATTTTTCCCTTTTTTTTCAGTAAAAGTGAAACAGCTACCAAAAATCCGATCGGAGTCACAAGTGAACTCGAAAATCGAAAAAGTATTTGTGAAGATAGACAATACAGTCGGGAAATCCCGAACACCCGATCCACTAATGGAAATTCCGAATTCAGCTGAGGAGGACAAATTGATGGAAAAAAATGTAATAGCAATTTTGCCCGATGGATCAGAAATTCTGAACGATGAGGAGACCACTTTGATTAGCATGGATCATATTAATGTTGAGGAATTGGACGAGGCAGGGTTCATGAAAGTCAAGGAAGAGTTGTGTGAGGTAAAAAAGGAGAAGGTAACAGCATTTTTCAATTTTTTTTGCATGTTTCATCCAAGCATGCTGGTAATAATATTTTCCCCTCAATTCCTTATTATTAACTAATATTTAAGTCTGGTCTTGTAATTTAAATTTTCACGAAATTTAAATTGTATATTCTCCAAACAGGAAGCAGATTCTCTCTACAGTTGCAGCAGCTGTTCGATGAGTTTTAATTCAGTCCTTGACCACATAAAACAATACCACGATGGTCAGGAAGTCGTTTTGGAAATGGCAGAACAGCAGTACGAAGAATTGACAACTCCACACACGTCGAACCAGGTCGAGGAAACAAATTCCAAAGGTACGAAGCGTCCTCGCCAAGCAATGAACACTCTCCGAACCGAAGAATGCATCGACAACGAAGGTCGACTTTACACCAGAAAAGTTGTTCAGATAGAGAGATTTTGGGATCCGCCACCAGTAACGACAAAATCTTCGATGATTGAGAAATTTTTCTCTAACGCCGAGGGCGTCAAGGTAGAAATAAACTTCATTTTAGAAAATTGTTTAAATAACATTAGGGTGGTCAGTGGCCACAAATCAGGAAAGTCAGGGAAATATCAGAATTTTAAACGATTTTAACAAGCTTTTAAGAATTTAAAGAAATTTTGATTTTTAAAGTAATTTTAAGGGATTTCAATAAGTTTCTAATAATTTCAATAGATTTTTAAAAGATTTTGTGGAATTTTGAAGAGGATTTTAGGAATGTTAAAACAATTAGTAAACATTTAAGGGTTTTCATGAAATATTAACAAATATGAAGGGATTTCGTCGAATTTTAAGATTTTTCTTGGAATTTCAAGAAATCTCAATGAATTTTAAGAGATTTTGAAGGTTGTCGTAAATTTGAAAGATTTTTACGAATTTTAAGTTTTTTGAAGTGATTTTAAATTTTAAAATATTTAAAGTGATATACGAAAAGTTAGAGAAATGAAAAAATTGAGTCTTGTGGCCACCCTGGATATTAAACCGTGAAATTTGAATTTGTACAAATAAATATTAATCTTGTCTTTAGGTGAGAGAGAAAGTCGAAGCACCGACTGCAGCAGTAACAGAAGCGACTCGAGTTTACCGTTGCAGCCAATGCATGGAACAATTTTCAAAATTATCGCAAATTCGAATGCACACTTGCAATCGAGGCACCAAGCATTGTACTATTTGCGATCTGGCTTTTGTGAATGTGAAGGCCTTACAAGTTCACATGAAAATTCACGAGGTCGATGGCAGCAATCAGCCCCGATCTTTTATCTGCGGAATTTGTGGAACCGAGTTCTCGTCTCATAAAAGTTTGAGACTGCATTCCAGAATGCACGCACCCGTCCGAGCAAGACACGTGGAGGCACCGGAAGGAACTCAAAATGCGACTTTTACTTGCTTCGAGTGTGGTAGGAATACTTCACGATTCTTAGATCCAATTTCCAACTTCAAACTTCGAATTCTTCATTCTACTCAGAAAATATTTTAATTAGGAATTTTTTCGCTCTGTAGCGCTATTCAATATTTAAATAGAATAATGCGTACAGAACGAAAAAATATTTATTTCCAATATCTGCTGAGTAAAATGTCGAACTGTTCAAGTGTGGCCTTATTAAACTTTGACGCAAAATTTAAATTATTATCTTATTGATCTTTTTTCTTTTATTTACAGGAAAGACATTCTCGGAATCTTATCGAGCTGTGCACATGGCCCTTCACACTGGCGATTCCGTCACTTGTACGATTTGCAACCGGAAATTTGATTCTGCCGACAGTTTGGCGATGCACGCTGCCGTTCATATGGATACTAATCAGCCGCAATCGCCAACTCCGATCGGAGATTCAGTGACGATGTCCACTTCGATGGAATCGACAACTACGACGACTAATACGACAACAGCTGCTGAATCGGCTGAGATTCAAAATCAAAAACCGTATCAGTGCCAACATTGCGGTAGAAGATTTACCAGACCCCATGAAAAAGTGAAGCATGAGAGGATTCACACGGGGGAAAAACCTCACGCCTGCGAAGTAATTGAAATATTTTGTATTCCTTTACTTTGTAATTATATAATTCCAAATTATTCTCTAATTAACTAATTCTCATAATTAATTTTTTCAGGTCTGTGGAAAAACTTTCAGAGTCTCCTACTGCCTCACCCTTCATATGAGAACTCACACTGGAGTTCGTCCCTACGCCTGTCCACATTGTGAAAAACGCTTTAAGGCTTCTTCGGTCTACAATCATCATCTTCTTACTCACGGGGACGTTCGGGCCTATACTTGTCCCTATTGTCCTAAGACTTTCAAAACCCGAGTTCAACTTGCGGGGCATAAAAACAGCCACACAAAACCCTTCCACTGTACCGAATGCTCGCGACCTTTTGCCTCGCTCTATGCGGTTCGCGCTCATATTGAGACGCACAAAAAAGACAACAATCTGAAATTCAGTTGCTATATTTGTGGAGCTTCTTATGGAAGAGCTTTTGCGCTTAAAGATCACTTGAAGCAACACGGGACGGAAATACAACAGACTCCGGAACCTGCGAGGGAGGAGGAAGTACAGGAAGGCGAGGAATATGTTCTCGCAGAGGAGGCGGAGGTCGAGGAAGAAGAACTTGTTATTCCCTCTCCTCTTCCAGTTCAACAGGATTCGGGAGCTGAATCTGATTAAAGAAAAAAGATAGCTAGTAAGATAGAAAGCAATTTGAGTGAATGAACCTGTTTTGCCGAAAAATAGTAAACCAGAATATTGTTTTACTGTTAGACAGTAAAGCAGACTAGTGGGAGAAAAAGCTAATCTGCTTTATTGCAAATCAGTTGAAGAGCTGACTTTAATGCTTTTATTTTCACAGTTTATGTTCGCGTTCAATAGTTAAAAAGGTATAGTTTATTAATTTGATTTATTCAGTTTATTTGATTCTTTTTAAATCAATTGTGGATGAAAATCCAAAAATAAACAATAAAATATTTAATATTGATTACTTTCAAGAAACTTTGTATATCTTTGTATATACGTAGACAATTTTTCAGCGTATTATATTAAACTATTTACATTAATATTTAAGGTAGATTAAATATGAAATAAAATAACTATTTATTAATTATAATGAAATTTAAAACCCCGGGACTGGAGAAAGATGTATAGTTTATTAGATTCGATTCTATCCTATTTATTCAATTGAAATTTTTTGTTGATCGAAAATTCTAAATTATTATATTTAAAGAAATTTTAGGAAGATTATAGGAAAAATTTAGCAAAATTTGTTTTAAGTATTATTTTTAAAAAAATTTTGTCCGTGCGCCGAAAAACATTTGTTCAGTTCTTTTATAGTAAATAATAAAAATTACTAATGTTAAAACAGACGGGATATTTATTATTAATAATCCCTGAGATATTAAATAACAGTTTTTATTTTTTAGCGAGTACAACCTTTTTTTGGCTAATACTCATTTGTTCATCAGACAATAGCATGAGTGAAAAATGTAATGAAAAGGCTGGAAAACTATCTATAAATAAGAAATTGAAATGCAGTTGTAGAAAATTTAAATTGTAGAAAAGTGCAGTGTTGAAAATTACTTAATAGGGACATTTTTCAAACTATCGGTCGTTATTTTCCCAGAAGATGACGATGTGAGGAGGGGATTTCCACCCCAACTGGCTTCTCCACTTCCGTTCACGACGAGATCTGCTTGTAATTTCTCCCAGACTTTTTTCTTGGGATTGAGAACTTCGTCGGGATTTCCGGTTTCGTAACCTTCGACGACTATTTTTTCCCCGGGAAGACTTCCTGCTGGAGGCCTCAAGGGTTCCACAGCTTTAGTCGGTTCATCGCTAATTAAAAATAAATAAATTAGAAACAATTTTGAAGCTTTCGAATGTTAGGAAAGATTTTTAAATGTGGAAAAAATTAATTTATGAGTTCTTACACAGAGGCACAAAGAACCATTCCATGAGATTGAATCCCACGCAGATTCGCCGGTTTCAAGTTGGCCAAAATCACAACCATTCGGTCCTTCATTTCCTCGATTGGTACGAAATTCACAAGGCCACTGACAATTGTTCTCGGACCTGTTGAATCTCCCACGTCAATTTTTTCTACGTACAATGAATCTGCATCCGGATGCCTTTCGACTTCCACGATTTTTCCTACTCTGATATCTAGTCTCGACGGAACAATTTCATCCACCGGCTCTGAAAAAATATCAGGCCTTGAGAAATTTACTCTATATAATTTCGTGTGTATAATTATTTTAAAAATTATAATATACTTTGCTTTGCAGGCGCAGCGTAAGCTTTACTGCTCAAAGCCTTCAATTTCGGATCTTCGTTAAATTCCTTCCTGATCGGGTCAAGAAGTTTGTTAATATAAATTTCTACGGCCGCTTTCAGATCCCCAGGGTGGATTTCCTCCTTCTTGAAAGAAGCTTCAAGCTCCTCGTAAGTCGGGAAACTTACATCTCCACCTGGAAATAAAATTATTCTTGATTTAAAAAATTTCAATTTTAAAAAACAGGCTATTAGGATCTGTGAAAAAATTCCACGTTGTTAATACCGAATTCAGCAGCCCTTGGAACTAAGTAGGATTCGCCTTCCTTCATCAAAGGAAATAAAACGTGTTTAGAGAAAGACAAAAGTCCGTTATCAGTCACGTTACCCGGCTCACAAAAAGCCTTCTTCAACTTCTTTTTCACAGATGCTGCGTTGTCGAGAAGATCGATTTTCGAATCGTCTTCTGAGGAAGACATTTTTGCTCCCGCGAGTCCTGGAACTAAAAGAAAATTCCTCAGATTATTTAAAAAAAAACATTAAAAACACTTTAAAAATTATGGATTTGATATTCAAAATTTTATTACTCATTGGATTCATTAAATGAATTCTTTTTTCGTAGCCCAAAGCCGGCAAATACTTTTCGGAAAATGTGAAAATTTTCCTTTGATCGACTCCTCCGAATTGTGCGTCAACTTTCAAGTATTCTTCGTCCAAAGCTTGGAGATTCGGATACAATAAACCGGAAAGAAGTGGATTTGCGATTTGTTTCACGACTTCGGCTCCAGCTTTTTTTGCATCGTGTTCGGTCACAACCGAACTTAAGCGGTAAAGATCCAGAGAATATTCTCTGTAAATGAAAAAAAATTAATTATTTATCTGATAAGACGTTGAATACGTTAATTAAATTTATTATTTTAAAGCTTTCATACTTGGACAACTGGTAATCGGTTCCCTGGACGAATTTCAATTTATCCAAGGGAACGTTGATCGATCTTAGCATCGATTTAATTACTGCCTCGTAATATTGAGTTCGAAGTTGTAGTAAGTCCCAGGGAGCTTTCATATTGTCCAAATAGGCATGAAGGTCAGCGAAAAGAATTGTAACTTCAACTCCGGCTCTTAAAAAATCTGCAATCTTTGACATCGGTGTAAAATATCCGATGTGAGGTTTTCCGGTCGTTGCTGTGCCCCAGTAAACTTTGAGGTCCCGTTGTTTCAGGATAGTTTTCAGCTTTTCGTCTCCCAACCACTCGGCCAGGTTTCGAGTGATTAGTTTGTATTTTTCCTCCCATGTTAACTCCGTCATGATTACCTGTACAGAAAAAATTTATTTTCAACCCTGGAGCGAGTATTTTATACTTCCAGGAATGTATTTCAAAAAATATGTATATAGTTTTAAAAGTTATTTTATACCTTAGAACACAATTTTCTATTTTCGATTAATAATCTGCTAATTGTAAATAATTTTCGCCTGAAAATAGGCTGAAAAAGTAACATTTTTGCCCTGAGTTAAATTGGTTGCATAACTTATTTTCTATTTATAAAATATCCTTGCTCCACAGTTAAAAAAATTTTAAAGAGTATTTGACGTGAATTTTAAGTCCACAAAAATCGAAAGTGTAAATAATATTGCTAGAAAATCATTTACGAAGAAATTTGATTAATTAGCATTGTTAAAATATGAAAATTAACTTTTTTCAACAAGACGATTAAATGTATAAATAGTTTCAAATTTACAGGGAAATATTAAATGTAAATAAAAGGTAATAAAAAGAAAACTCGATGTGAAGAGTAGAAGAAATTGAATAGGACTAAAAATACAAAAATAAAAATAGAAATTCGACTTAAAAAGAACGAAAACCCTAATCTCATATTATAATCTAATATTAGATTTTACTGCAACAATACTTATTTATTCTTTTTTAATAAATAAATTTTCGATTGAATTTAAACAAAAAAAAAAACAATTCTAATTTACTAACTTGACATAATAAAAAAATGACCAGCTGTCAATAACATGTGTCATCATCTCGAATTTATTAATTTTAAAATTGCATTTTAAATAAAAATAACGTGAAAAGCATTTCCACCTGAAGAATGTAATTTCCACTTTTTGATAAAATTAATAAAAACTCAATTTTTCGTAAGTAACTCTTATTTTGCAATGAAAATATGTAAAATCTAACCTTTTTAATTGTTGCCCCGGCGAACGGAAGTAAACTAGTGCTCCAAAAAATTGGCTTTCTGCGCGCGCAGCACACGTTGACTTCCTCACTTGCCGTTAGAGAAATTTTTTCATTTGCTGTTATCTGTACGCGATTCAAAAGGGAATTAAATCGATTTTAAATTGCGCGCGTAAAATTTTAATGTTGAGATCACTGCTGTTTTCCGGGCTTCCAGACCATTTCTGGACTTCCGGTGCATTTCCAAACTTCCAGTTCCAGACACTTGCAGTGTTTTAGAAAGTTCTAGTCGGTTACTGGAGACACTGGACTGGAACGCTGGTTCATTCGCAAAACGACTGTTGGCTTGGCTTGTTAGAGTTATTTTAGTTATTTATAGCACCGGTTTTCGAATTTAGTGACTTTATGATTGTGAATTGTAAGTTTCTTTATCATTTGTTTGTTAAAATACGCTGTGGAATAATTCAACGCCAAACGGTCTTTGTTAGCTAAAAAAGTGTCCAATAGTTTCAATCTCGCCATCCTATTTCCAGGTGAGTAAAATGCTGAATGTCGGATGCGTCACTATTATAACATAATATTTAAGGCCATGTAAAGGTGCAGTCCCATATCGGCAGAAAACGTCGGAGACTCATGAGAGTGAAAAAGACAAACATATGTGCCTATCTCTGTCACTCTCATGAGTTTCTGCTTTAGAGTGGCGTCCCATGATTGCGTTTTGCGTTGCGTCATAATGAGAGAGAAAGAGACAAAAGTAGACTTCTGTCTCTTTTTTCTCTTATGACGCAACAAAAAACGCAATCATGGGACGCCAGCCTTCAGGGCCGCAGAATATATTTTTTTAGCGTGGGTAGTGATCGACCGGCATTTAAAGGGGGAGAGGGTGTTTTATAATTTTGCAAATAAGTTGTATATCAGAACGTTCTAAATATTTTTCGGATTTTTTAATGAAATTTAAGCGTGGGTATCACTGATCTATATAATAACTGGATAGCGGATGCCGTGTAAAAGTGTCGTGACTAATTGAACGCCGTTTTGTTTTGGAATTTTGTGCACTTCGGGAAACTGGCTTGTTTCGGCAACATTCGGTTCGATATTCGAGAATCAATGTAACTTTCGTAATTTAAATTTTAGCGCGAAGAACCGAATGTTGCCGAAACAAGCCACGAAGTTTCCCGAAGTGCACAAATTTCCAAAAGAAAATGGCGTTCTACAAGTCACAAAAATTGTGTTCCATGCGCTATCCAGTTATTATAGAGATCAGTGGTTGGTATATACCCACCCTAAAATTTTTCGGGTAGGTAGTACCCACCATACTCACGTCTTTCGTCGGCCCTGCCAGCCTTACGCCGACGTTTTCTGCCGATATGGGACTGCGTTTTTTTCCAAAATTTTTACTTTTTCAAAAAAAATAATAGAAGACATCCGTCCGTGTTCGCATTCTTAACGGATGTTCACTATTATTTTTTTGATAAAGTAAAAATTTTGGAAAAAAACGGGGTTATTTAAGGGCATGCATTACTTACCCGATCCCTACCTTATCGACAGTTTTTCCTCTGTAATGTCATTTTCTACATTTATTGAGATATCAAATAGAAAATTTATAAAATTAGAGAAAATATGCTAAGGTATGTTTATCTGGTCTTTAATTTTTGTAAAAATAAAAAAAATTCTTCTGAAAAATTGTTTTTTCTATAAATGTCAATATTTAGGATCAGACAAACGTACCTTAAGGCTTTAGCTTCAAATATAGAAATTTTCAATGTGGTATCTCAATAAATGTAGACGTAGCGTTACAGAGAAAAAAATGTCGGTAAGGTAGGGATCGGGTAAGGTTTACATGGCTTTAATTTTCTATTTTTTTAAATATAATTTACTAATTTCGGTATTTTTTATTTTTGTCATTTCGATACTTTTTCTAAGGCTTGTATTATTTCTTATATTTCAGTTTATGTTCTTAATACAGCCGTTACACGATGAATATCTTCGAAAGCCTATAACGGAACTGAACGTATAGCGAATCGGTTTTTCTAGTTGGCCATTCTCAACACATTGAAATAATGGCGATGGATTTTAATCTCCCAGACCTTGAACTGAGTCTGTTGGCAAGAACTTTTGAATTAGTGGAAGAATTTTTGCTAGAAAAATATAAACTTCCCGACGCGATCAAACTCGATAGAAGTAAAAGATGCCTGCATTTGCTAAAATGCCTCCTACAAGAAAAAGATAATGGGAATATTCCTATTATGAACGTGTCCATACTTCTGGATTTCCTTATTTGGCAAAAGGATGAAGAAACACATAAGTCGAGATTTGAGTATGTTTTGAACAACTCTATATTTGATGAAAATTCAGTTAGCTTCTTTGGAAGAAGCAGTTCTCCTCTTCATTATGCAATCTGTCTGCAAAATTTTGAAAGAGTAAAAAGACTGGTAAAGCGAGGCGCAGATGTAAATGAGCTCTCATATCACCGTTCGCCACTTTTACTCGCTTGTGGTGGCATTTTTACTTATATAAAATCGTTTCAACCATCAGACGAACTAAATCGTTTCTTTAGCCACAAAACTGGCGTCAATAAGGACAATATTCACGAGTTCGCTTTTTGTTCAAAGATAGTCAAATATTTGCTCGATCACGGAGCTGACATAGAAGCAAAAAATGGATCTAATAGAACATCGTTAGATCAGGCTTCTAAATTGGGAAAATGCAACATTGTAAAACTTCTTCTGAGCCGCGGAGCCAAAATTGACCAGGGTGATTTGTCCACTTTGCATCATGCCATTAGAGGAGGAAATAAAGATGTTGTTGATCTCATTTTGAAACAAGGTGCTCGTGTCAATTATATATGTGGTCGTGAAAGAATGTGGTACCATCCTCATAATTACGTACCTCTACCGCCGAGAACACCTTTAGAATATGCCCTTAAATACATTCATTGTGATTTTACTTGCTTTCAAGTTATAAATCTTTTGAAAGAATATGGTGCAAATGTTAATGTTACAGACCCAGTTCGAAGGGAAACAGCTCTTCATTTAGCCTATCACTCGAGTGATAGAATTCTTTTGAGCGGCAATAAATTAACCGGTAGACCAAGAGCAATTACACTTTTGTTGAGTTTCAATCCTGACGTTAATGCTCTTGATAGTAGGGGATTCGTGCCCCTTCATTACGCTCTTCGTAATTATAATATATTAAACAATGCTCAAAGAAGTTTCAGTCATTCTTTCAACTATTTAAAAGCAGAGTTAAAGGCTCTAATTGCTTACATCGCCAGAATGATGGAAAATAACGAGCCCGTGATTATGCAAAATCTTGTATTGTTGGAAGATAAGATTGTTCATCCACTTTATCAAGATTGTCTGAACGAGCTGAACCTCATGAAAATGAAGATTTGCAAGTCACGAAATCTATCTTTTCGAAATATCTTGTCTAAAGATGTTCATTTCTTGAGTTTAATTTTGAGAAATGAGGACGTCTACCGGGTTTTAAATAGTAGACGCGAATATCAGAAAAAATTCCCAATATATGGGGAATACTTAGAATTTCGAATTATGCAAGCCAAGTTTCATAAAAAACAAGTTGATTTGGCAGTTCGTCTTTTCTACAAACATGTTAATAACAAATTAGTAGGTGATATAATCTTTAACATTATTCAATATCTAGATAACATTGACTTGACAAATTTTGCGAAAGCTTTCTGTTGAAATATTTAAACTTTAGCGCCTTTGACTCTAGCGCCATCTGAAACTTAAATACTACTACTGTTTATTAATGAGAGCGGTGACGCTCAGTTCAGTTCAAAACGATATGTAACGACGTGCTTAGATCGATCACAACTGTTTTCTTAAATAAAACGACAGTTATAAACCAGGCACGAGTGGACATCCTGTTGTCAAAGAAACGATTGATGGTAAAATTAAACATTTGGAACGTTTAATGAATACCACAATAAATTTGCATTCCAAAATGCAAGATAATCTAAAATTATGGTTCAAACGAAGGATTGACGACGAAAAGACGAAAAAGCCAAAAATAATATCGGATATACCCTGTACCTCTAATTTTAAAATTATTGATGGACCTCAAACGACTCACCCAAGTTCAAAATCAAATACAATGGCTTCTGTCTCTTATGCTGGTTCCAATCGAAATTTAAAATGGTCTAACGACAGGTGCTACGAATGTGATGATTATGGTCATATAAAAAAAAGTGTCCACGAAAAGGCCAAGGATTAAGAAAATGCTATGAATGTAATCAATTTACATTACACAAAGCATATGAATGTCCACAACGAGTGTCCAGACATGGAAATATGTCAGGCAGAGGTGGTTACAGAGGTAAACGTTATCCTAATAATAACAGAAACGATAGATACGACAGTAAATTACATGCAAATAACAAACGTCCCTTTAAAGCTAAATGGAATAGAGGCAACCGTACAGAGAGGCGATTGGTAGTCTTCTGTATTTGGCTGGTGCTACTCGACCTGATATAGCTTATGCTGTAAATGTTGTGAGTAGACACCAAATTAACCCAACTGAAAACGAGTGGAACATGGTCAAGAGAATCTTTAGATACTTAAAGGGTACAAAAACGATTGGTTTAAAATACCTAGGACAACGGAACGATTTGATGCCATATTCTGACGCTAGTTTTGCCGATTGCAAATCGTAGATCTCTACCTGTGGCTTTTTAATTCGACCATGGACTTTTTGTATTATTATTATTATTATTATGTCAGGAGGTGAAATCCTAATCCTCCTCTCGATTCGCCCCTGATTTTATCTGATGTAAATATTTTTAATAAAATTGTGAAATAATCTAAACTGATTTTGAAAATAATTTTTATCCACCTTCCCTCTTGACTATACATGAACATTAATATTAATTCTGTAAAATTGTATTCAACACAATAATTCATTGAGTATTTATATTATTTGTTATATTAATTATATTATTATTTTGTTTAAGGCTGCTAGAAATTTCAATTCAATTGAGAGAACTAACAAGAAGTGACTACACTGAGAAAAAAAATAAAGTCACTATAACAAAACAGTTTTGTTGGTTACATTTTGTTCGTTTTACCAAAATTTGGTTGCTTTCACAAAAAAAATTGTTAGCGTAAAAAAATAGTTTTCTTACTTCAAATAAATTTTTTTGTTAAAACGTTTTGTTGAGTCAACCGAAAAATTTTGTTGTCCTGACAAAATATGCGCCACGCATGCGTGATTCATATCTATAGTTAGTGATGCAACCGATCCACGACGTTTATAATATGTGACAATATGGCGGATAGTGATACTGCTGAATAATGGCTGATCAAATTACAGACAAAATTTTAGATGCTTGGGGCCTTTCATGCCTCAAAAGCACATTCAAAGGTAAGTGCGTCTTATTTTCTCTGTCTTGTTATTTTTTATTTAAATCACAATGGTGATTATAATAGTTATAACCTATTTTCAAATTGATATAAATATGCTTGTAAAATTTCGTGAATCCTCTTTTCAATCCTGGTTCCTCTTCTCAAATTTATATAAATGTACAAATATGAATGTAGGGCAATACAGATTATCTGATAATACAAACATTTTTGTAAAAAAATTATATTATATATATTTTTTATTTATATGATGTTTTTTTACAAAAATGTGTGTATTGTGATATAACCTATAAATGCCCTACATTCCTATTAAATAAT
>UCOH01005832.1:0-18023 GCA_900474275.1 Synergus japonicus
AAATTGTATATAGTGCTTTCTTATTTAAACAAACTGAATTTCCCTGGGTGTGGAAGGAGCCACCCAGTCGTAAGAATTGATATTTTGGATTCGGCTTTAAGCCAGGAAATTATAATTTAAATTACGGAAGAATTGAACTAAAATTTGGAAAGATGCCGAACTTGACCAGAGGTCAAGTCAGGGGAAGGCGCGTGCTCTGTCACGCCCTTATAAGTACAGGTAATTAAGTTTTCTCTCTCTCTCCGATCATTTAAAACTATCGTTTGTATATTCAACTAAATTTTGTATGTTCTGAGAATTGGCGAACAGCTATTCGTCAATCCCTTTTCTTTTATTCGCTTGAATCATTAATTTTGAAGTGTTGTTTCGAATTTATCTCTGTCAATAAATTCTATGTTCTCTTTTAAGACGGTAGCTCAGTGAATCCTCCCTTACCCTGCCCTCTCCGCGGTCCTGTGTTAGCCTGGAATTGTCTTAAAGTAAACTCTGTTAATTGTATTTCTTTTGCTGGTTTTTGAGGAAAACTAGCTGGCGCTCAAACAGCTTTCTTTAAGTTAACAAATAAGTAAATTAAATAATAATTAAAAATAATAATTGAAATTAATAAAGTATTCACAATTATAATCCTTAAAATAAAGGTTATAAACTTTATGATAGAACAACTTATTATATTATAATAATATATTGGTCTATCATATAGATTTAGATATATAAAAACATACCCGATATAACCCTCCTTTTCCTTATTTTCTGTTTAATCCGTTTTTGCCATAGTCTTCTTAATCCATTCTTGCTTCCATTGTATTTTTAGCCAGTTTTTACTCTCAACCCGGCGAATATGATTATAATTTTATTATTATAAATTAATTACGATTTAAATAGCATCTCAAAGAATGCAGTAACTTCTTTTCGATGTACAACACATTAAACACGTAAAAATTAATAATGAATGGGTCAAAGTGTAAAAAATCCAATTACAAATGCATATTTTTATATTTCGCTTCAAACAAAAAACTTCTTGCAATTAAACTGCACTTTTTGTGTCAGTATAAATCTTGCCTGAATACTCATACGTAAGAACAGGTCGACGATTCACTACCAAAGAACATTTTAAAAAAATTTATTTTTCAGAAAGTACAAATTCTTCAAATAAATATATGTAGAATTGTTGGGTTAATCGTTATTTTGGTCATAAATATCGAGAATAAATCGAAAAACGCAAAATAACGTAAGCATCTCGAACGCGCCGAACGTGCATTTGGCGCGCGATTAAAGCAAATGCCCTTGAAAATTGAACTCAAGGTCAAAATTGATGGTACATTTAAATGGCCCTCTCTATCCTGGTAAACTTTCGTTGAAGCCATTTTTTCGTAAATAAAGTATTTTAAAAGATAATTATAGATTAGAATGGATCACCTTGTATTTTAGATCAAAAACTAAAAGCGTTTTTCTTAAAACAACGTTTTTCATCCTGGCGTGCATGATTCAGAAAAAACTATTGGACCGATCGGGCTAAAATTTGGATATGTTATTCTGCACATATGTCGTTATGGCATGAACCAAAATCGTAATTATTGATTCATATTTAACCTTTTTTTAAAACAATTGACGGTTAAAAAAAGGTGAAAAATTTTCAAGTCGGCCATTTTGTATTTATTTTTTTTTCGGATTTCAATTATTTTGGTTCACGCGATAGCGACATATGTGTATAATAACATATCCAAATTTCAGCCCGATCGGTCCAATAGTTTTTTCTGAATCATGCACGCCAGTTTTTAAAATGGGTAACTTCCGGCAGCCATACCAGTCAAATTTATTATTAAAAAAATTAATTTTTTGTAATAGTATTTTATACCTATAATCATGTGTGAAAAGTTAGGATCTGTAATATAAATTTTAATTTAATAAAAAAATTTTTTAAAAAAAAGGTGAAAACTTTGGTACTAACCCCTTAACAAAAAGCTTTTTCAATGTTTTTTTAACTTCATAAGCAAATATGTGCTCACAAAATGATATGGTTTTGAAAACATCACAGTAAAACAGGATATCGTTGTTGTGACACGATATTAGAATTTCTTTAATTTGTGCAAAACTCGGAAAATCGCCATCTCCATCAATACTGACAACTAGATCACATTTGTATTGTGTGTTAAATATTTTAACCATGTCAGTCACAAGGTAATCTTCTAGAAGATAGTTAGATTTACTAAACCATCAGCAGTTTCCGCACTAAACTCTCTTAAACAGCTACTCGAAAACTCAGAATCAAAACCGTCGTTTTGTGATAATCGATTTGAAAAAATAAACTGCTGTTTAATTGCAATAGTTTTGTATATCACAGAAAAAACGAAGGATAAAGTTTACATCGATTTCAGGGTAAAGATTCGCTGCAACAAAAATTAACCTTGTTGAATAAACTTTACACTAACAGAAGATAATTTTGTGTTTTTAATCTGTCTCGGGATAAATTTTCAGTGAAAAAGCGTCGTCTGCTATGCGGTTGACAACAGTGAGAAAAACAGCAAATTATGGATAAAGTGGGTCGGAATATCAGGACATAAAATTTTAAAAAGCGTTGTACCTACTTCAATTTTATTTAAAAAATAGTTTTACTTATCTCGGACTAATAAAAACATATTTTTCGTTACTGATAATTAAGAACTCGACACCTGTAGAAAAGTCGTCATATTCACTGATCTTCTTAACCATAAGATTGTACATAAGTTGTGAGATCCGTCGGTATTACAGTTTAACATGGCGGGTTGTTTGTGTGTCAATTTATTGCTTTATTCCTAGTCACCAAAAATACATTTTCACTCGTCCGCGGCAAGTCTAATTATTTTAAAAATAATACTTAAACAAGTAACATGTTTTTTTAACATCTGGTGTTCTAGTTTGTAGCTCAATTTTACTCATATTTTGTTGTTCTTCACACTGCTGCCAAAGACGTAGCAGACGACGATTTTTATTCCATCGTAGGATAAACTTTCGCCAAATAGCGTGTAAACTTTAACCGCGGAAAATTGTATCTGCAACAAAATGTAACCATAGTTTTTTTCTGTGATATTGATTCTTGTCGAAACGGAATTGGAAGTCAATTTTCCTTCCGTATGTTTGGCTTCTCTTCTCAATGCCTGAATATTTTCTAAAGGTTCCATCATCTTTATAATATGAGAGTAATGAAGCATGAAATGGTGTTTTGGCTCTAAAGCCACAGCAAACAGTTTTATATATACAGACAATGATGTTCAGAAATGCAGTTGTCCAAGTAATTAAACCATTTCGAATCAAAGGAAGAGGAAGAGATATAATATGTTTCAATTTAATTAATAGCTGCCAACGCACATTATCCTCAGGTACGAGACGACCAAACATTACATAAGTTTTGCAAAACTTTGGAATTTAAAAATAAAAAATTGATTTTTATAGCTACCATTAAGTTTGATTATCTTCGATTCTGACTTCTTAATTGATGATGATCGTGATGATTAAATTTTCTTTCTCTTAAGGGGGTCGTCTCATGTGATGGGTAAAAAAACGATTTTTTTTACACAAATCGCTACCTAAACACATCTAGAACGTGTGTGTGAAAGGATTTTTGGCAATTCGGATTCGTTAAGAAGTGGAAAAGATTTTTATTTCATTCATACTCAAACTTTCAAACGGGTTTTTCTCAAAACGTCATTTTTCACAATGGTCAACACGATATCTCAAATACTAATTGACCTATTGGGCTCAAATTTTTATGATATACTCAGAACATCTATAGTTTCCGTGTGAACCAGAATCATTGTGATATCTATATTTATTTTCTTTTTATTAAAAAAATAACAGAAAAAATTATGATAAAAATAGTGTTCTTGTGTTTGACAGCTCACAAAAAAAAAATATTCAAAATTTTGACACAATTCTGGTTCACACGATAGCCACAGATCTACCAATTAATACGGTCGGTGATTGTTTAATTTCAGATTAATAGAACAGCTGGAATCGTGTTGACCAGCCACCAACTTCTTTTTTGACACGGATCTCAATCCAGATGTCTACAGTCGATTTGACTGTACATTTTAACGTAAAAAAAATTTATAATGACTGTTGAATAGTTCGTAAATATACCCCCAAAAATCCAGACAATTTGGCCTTCATTTATTTACACAAAAAGTATGACAAACGACTAGCAATTTAGTGGGCAAAATTTCGTATAGGTAGACACCTTTTCTTGTAAAACCTAATTATGATTTGTGACGAAACTTGTGACCATATAACCTTATACTTAACTTTTTTTTCATTACGCTGGTATTTTAAAATTTTTAAAGTAAAATTCCTCTTTCTTCGAGAAAATAATCTCCTATTTTTCCTATAAAGCTGAACAACTGTGACCAATGATATTTGCAAAATTCCTTTAACAAAGATTTTTTAACTCTACTTTTAGATGGAATCTGAAAGTTTTTTTAATAATAGGATTCTCTGCCACTGTGGCTATAAGTTTAAAAGGGTCAAGCGTTTCTTTACCTATGAAAATATGGATACCCTACAATATGGATTCAAAATTTCTATTTTGGTTTACGTACATGTATGAAGTTGGAGTTATATTTACTTCGGATGTTATATTAATCACGTTAGACTGTTGTATTACAGGTCTGATGCAACAGATTTCTTCTCAACTTGAAATTATTAAGCATCGCTTATGCGCTATTACTGCTGTAATCGATGAAAATTATAAAAATACTAATCAATTTCAATATGAATTCGAAATTAAGTCTTGCATAGCTCATCATTCATACATATTCTTGTAAGAAAATTATATTAAAAATTATTCCTAAAATTCTTCTTAAATACGTACAGTTAATAACTTAAAGCGCCTGTAAAATAAGTCTAAAACATTTATTTTCAGGGCTGGACAAAGATTAAATAATATACTTAGTTCAATTACTTTTCTACAATTTTTCGTTACTGTTTTAGCTCTGTGTACAGTTATCTATCAGTTGATGATAACGGGCATTTATAGTATAAAATTTTGGTTTTCATTCATGGGTTTTAATAACTTTTTATTTGAAATATTTCTTTTTTGCTGGTATGGACAAGAAATGGTAGACAAGGTGCTTAATATTTTATAAAAATGCACTGCTTTTTATCTATGTTAATCGTATGGGGGAGTTAAATTGACCTGGTGTATTGAAAATGTAGTGAATATGCGTAAAAAATTCTGGAAAATTCATGGTTCACATTTTAACCCTCTATTTTATGATAAAATTAATGAATTTGATATTTGCTAAATTAGAATAATAAATAATTAATAATAAGCAGAAAAACTCTTGAAAATATCTGATGGATTTGAGTTTTGTCTTGGGTCAAATTTACCCCTCGATACGGGAATCGGGCTAAGACACTATATTGTAATCATTTTTTATAGAGTATAGCTATTGTGGAGATTGCACTTGATGTTAATTGGATTGATTTAACCCCGGCTTTTAAACAATATTTAATTGTAATGTGTATGCGATCCAGTAAACCAATAAAGTTACGCAGTGCATCAATTTTCACTATGACTATTGAAACATTTCTGAAGGTTAGTTGCAATATCAAAATCAAAATGTATTAAATTTAATGAATTTTAAAATAATAATTTATAACTTTAATATTTCCACATATTGTTTTTCAGATTTTGAAAGTATCTTACTCTACCTTCAACTTGATACAATCAGTTTAAAATTAACAATAGTAACTGAAATAAATCCAAATGAAAGTCATGTAAATTAGTGGCCAAAGTAAAGATTAAATCAGTCTGATTTTTCTCATCTTTTTTATTACCTAGATCTTGATTTTTACAATAGTTGACATTGCTGATGTTAATAAAAATGAATAAATTGATACTCAGAGAATATGGTCTTATATAAAGAATTAGGTACGGGCTATTAGGGACGCTTCTTTTATTATTGAATATTAGGAATATGTAGTCAAAAATATTAGTTCTTTATAGATACATGTATAAACCTTCTTTTTCTCTTACCTATGGATGTGCTCACGGTAATGCCCGTTAGAAAAACGCAATTTCTTGTTTACAATTGTATAAGAGGTGAAAAATGTTTCAATAATGTTATTAATGATAATAATAATAGTGGGTCGTTATCGAGGATTCTTAAAATAAGTTTAAGAGTTAGTTATTAACAGTTGGTTACGTTGAAAAACCCAAGTTTTTACGTTTATAACTAGCCAGGAATTGCACTTGCTAATTAATTTTGTTAAAAAAATTATCAATTGTTATTGACTTATAACAAGAAGTCATTGGTAAATAGAAAGCTGCTAATACATCATAGAAACGCAATTTTACTCTCAAATAATGTTTAAGGTGATGACAAATTGATTATATGCTCTCTAAATCTGAATTAGTGAAAAGTGAGTCATTAATTTACTTTAGTGAAAAATTCTATTAATTTTTAGTTATTTTTAACTAAAACTTTAGTGAAAAGTTGAAAACTGCGAATTGAAATAGTGAAATACAACTAATAATTAGTAAAATTTTTCACTAAAGTAAATTAGTGTCTCACATTTCACTAATTCAGATTTAGAGAGTGTACAATTTTATTGTTGTTAACTATTAAAATTGTTAGTTGGTAAGTGCACTCCCTGTATGTTTAAATATTTGTCATTTTAACTTTGTTACGTTGAAAAAACCAAGTTTCTACCTAAAAATAGCCACACAGTGCATTTGTTAGTTAAATTTGTTTAAAGAAATATGACAACAAAACGTGACTTGTGGCATTTTTTGAAACTTATTTGTTTTTAAACATTTTCTGTCATATACCCAATTAAAATATTAATATCAAACTCAAACAGCTGTATTCCTATATAAGATTTCATTTCAACTATCGAAAAGTAAAAAAATAAGTTCTAAACAGTTTTTTCATCTGAAATAAGTTATGGGTAATAATAATAATAATAATAATAATAATAATAATAATAATAATAATAATAATAATAATAATATAACTAGCTGAGAAGTTGCATCAACTTTTGTGCTCATTCAATGAGCACTTTGATTCCTGTAAGCAAATATGATTTGCTTCCTCATAGAGGCAGCATTAAGCTTCGATATTACTTGTTTCCATTTTTTTTGTATTGGTAATTTTATTATATCAATTTTATTTAATCGATTCGTTTCGACATAAGGAATCTTTTTTCTCTTGACATCTGCTTTGAATTTTGATATATTTGAGAAGTTATAGTTGAAAAATAAATTTTTCAAAATTATAACACACGTTCTAGAGATATGGTGGAAACAATAAAAAGGGGACACATACACACATACACGCGGACAATTTTTCAAGACATCACACTAGATAATTCCACTTAAAATTTATCCAAAAAAACCTTTTTTTGGAAAATGGATTTTGTCACCACTACAAAACTTCCTCTATTAAGGAAGCAATAATAATAACTATTAATAATGAATGAATTAATTATTTGATAATCACATCCAGGGCACCGGTAACGGGATGTCAAAAAATGTGGACAGTCAGACGGTAAACACAGCAATTAATTCTAAAATTAATTCTAATAATAATTCAAATTGGTGTCACGTGAGTTAGAGGTTCTCATAATTATTAATATGACGGTTTGGATTTTATAGAAACTAATGCAACTTTTAATAAAGACACGGTCTGGTGTGTCAAAATTCTGATTATTTTTATTTGATAGCTTTACTTATTAAGGCTTATATGTCAAACAAAGAAAATTTGTGCAAAAACGTATTTTTATATTTGACAATAATAAGAAATTGTATATAATAAAATAAGTAAAACATAACCTACATGGCTATAAGTTATTAAGTGAAATCTTTTGAGAATACTTACAAAGTCACAATTACTCTTAAAATATTCCGATATCATAAATATATCTACTTACAGTAGATTTCCACTATTGATTTTTACGAAACCCTCCTTTTGGCATTTCTTTAAGCAATATTTTTACTTGTATTTTTGTCGTGCACATACCCAAAATAAAATATCGACAGAGAAAAACATATTTTGTGAACGAAAATTCAAATTTCAACCAGTTTCAACATTAAATAAAAAATAGAAAATAATATGAAAAAAATATTTTATCGGCGTTTTTAATATTAGAATTTTATAAACTATAAGGTCCATTCATTGGATAACTGATATCTAACTTTGGAAACAACCCTATTCAAAAATCGCTTTTGTTACGTTTGTCGGGAACTTAATGTTGAGTATTTCAAAAAGAAATAAGTAAATATTTTTCACTAATCTATGTCATTTATCTCCGTTTAATACAACGACTAGTGTTTCCGATTCGTGCCCCATAGTCAACTGCCCATGCGTCGCTCTCGGAATTTAATTGGTTACAATTCGCGCGAAGTTTTAAATGCTACAAATATTATTTTTATTGCCTACTATAAATAGTGGCATTTAAATTTTTCTCCTTATCAAGATTCATGAATTTCGATCTAATGGACATTTTTATATATGTTAAAGTGCATTATTTATAATAAACAAAATTATATTTTTAGAATTTTTACTGCGCGTGAATTGTAACCAATAAAATGCCGAGTGCGACGCATGCGCAGTCGAGGGAGGGGCACGAATTGGGAACACTGATACAGACGGAGGTAAATGGCCTAGTTTTAGTGAAAAATATTTATTATTGCGAACGTAAAGTTGCGGTAACTAAATTGTTCTTATCGTAAAGTATCACATGTCTTTAAATAAACATTCAATGCAGTACTTTGTTCACGATGATTGGAATATAATAAAAAAGCGTAAATAGTAATCCTTTCGAGAGCACTTATCAAAAAAGTTCAAATCGCAGTTTTAATAGATAGTAAGTTCCACTATCATCATTCTATATATGATATGAACACGATGATGGTTGATTTACAACTGCAATGCAATAGGCTGAGTTTTACCTTTCGTGACAATATTCATTAATTTATTCTCGTCAATATTCGATCGACATGAAGAAAGTTACCGAAAGCTCTGCTTTCTATGCTCTCTGTGTGCATTATTAATTAAACGGCTGGACAGCCAGTTAAAATTTCTCATATCAATATAATTGTACAACAATTATCCTCACGAAAACCCTTTTAATTATTCTCATATCGCATGTCTAGTTGTCCGCTGTCTATAGTTCTTGAGTCCTTTACACTGGGGACACTTAAACATACTCTCAGATTTTAACAAGCAGTTTTCTACCTCCATTCGATACCTCATGTTGTCTATAAATCACTAGCTATGAATTCATCCAAGTTTCCATTCGAAATTTTACAATACTTTGGTATTTGGCGACCAAAATCTTGGACATCACAATTTAATATTTACCTCTATAATATCTACAGCTTTTTCATGCTTCTTTTGTATTTCACAACCTTGGTTTCTTTATGTATTTACACGATACAAATTAGAGGAGATATTATCACTGTAACAGAAAATTTATTTCAAATTGCAGCTTTCATTTCATTAATCATGAAAATTGTATTCATTCTTACGTATCGAAATGATATTATTGTGTTTGACAACATGTTTGCGGATATCCACTGTTGTCCTCATGATATTTGTGAACTTGGTATAATAGAAAAATTCGCCAATTCTAACAGGTTCCTGACTTTTTCGTTTTCAAATATTTTAGGGATCACAGTCATTTCTCTATTCCACTTTTTCCCCTATTTTCCCCCCTTTTACCATATTTTTCTCAAAATCCCCTATAATCCCTATATTTTAGTCTTTTGTCTACTTTTTCCCTTTTTTCCATAAAGTAATATAAGGAGACATGTCAAAGCCATTAAAAATGTCTGACGATTTTGGAATACACTCGAGTCTCTCAAATGTCAAGTCCGTGTTTCTCAAATTTCACTGATAACTACTGCGCACGCTTTGCGTTTGGCGCATCCACAGTAAATGGTTGCAGCAACCATAGAATAGTTTCAGCAACAAGAGATAATAGTTGCTGCAACTATATCTATGGTTGCTGCAACCATTTACTATGAATGCGTCATATTTATCCATTTATATGGTTGGCCCAACCATGCCTTTTTTTCCGTGTATATTCGATAATCCAGTGTAAATTGTTGTACAAATACAAAATGTTTGAAATTTTAACTCATAGAAAATATATCGGATAGGTAAAGGATAAAAACGGGTAGAGAAGCAAGCTCTTTTGAACTTGTAAAAAATTTGATTTTGGTTTATCGAATATGAATCAGATAGTAGATCGTTTTATAAAGATTCATAGACAGATAAATAACTAGCTCGCATCTTTTTCAGATAAATGATAGAAAAAAATACTTTTCAAAAAAAGAAATGTGTATTTTTGGTGACTTTCGAAATTTTGTTTAAAAGTTTTAAAAAATTCTCTTATATTAATTTATTTGTTATGTATTATTTTCAACTCAAATGCGCAACATTTTTCATAAAATATATGTTTTTACAAATTATTATGAACTTTACAAATATATTTAAAAAATAGATTGTAATATTGTAAAGAGAAAATTTTGCTTCAATTGTAAAAGGGACCTTATACGAGCAGAAATTGCGGGAATCGTCCTGGAATTTGGTGGGCAAAATTTAGTAAACACCTTGTCTGTAGTAAAACCCCAATTATAATTGATATCATTGTAAGCCATCATATTTACAAAATTTCTTTAACAAAGATTTTCGAATTCTAATTTCAGATGGAATCTGAAAGCCTTTTTGATAATAGGCTTCTCTGCCACTGTGGTTGTAAGTTTGAGAGGGTCAAGCGTTTCTTTACCCTTGAAAACGTGGATACCCTACAGTACTGATTCAAAATTTATATTTTGGTTTACTTACGTGTATGAAGTCGGAATTGTATTTACTCTGGTTGTTATATTAATCACATTAGACTGTTGTATTACGGGTCTTATGCAACAGATTTCTTCCCAACTGGAAATTATTCAGCATCGCTTATGCACTATTACTGATGTAATCGATGAAAATTATGAAAATACTGATCAATTTCAATCCGAATTCAAAATTAAGGCTTGCATAGCTCATCATTCACACATATTCTTGTATGAAAAACTATTATTATTCCTACAATTTTTTAAGGGGCTGTGCTAGATTCTCGGACGAATAAAACAGCAATTTTTGAATATTAAAACAAAAAGAGCTACACTTTTAATCTTTCTAAAATTTTTGCAATAAATTGTACATGTCTTCACGTAGTTATCATAAAATTTTCGTCAAAAAATATTCATTCGAAGCGGAGATACAAGGCGAACTGCAAAGGTCCTTTAAAAAAAGTTGAAATACGAATGACGGTGTCAGCCATGCCAGCACGCTCGAAAAAAAGAAAAAAAATTGTTTTAGTAAACTACATGAGTTTCTCTAGAGGATGGAGCTCTAGCTTTTGAAAATATTAAAAGTGATAAAAATGACGTAGTTTTGAAAGAAATTTTCAATTTTTGCTTAAAAAAATGTTCGTTTTTTGTTTATAAAAGTTGTAATTTTTTATATAACAAAAAGTTGGTCCATCCTCTGTAGAAACATATAATAAAGACTGTGTATAAATTTGAAGTTGATCGGATGATTAGTTTTCGAGCTACACCGTCACCCGATTTTAAAAATGCAGTTTTGAGAAAACCGCATTTAAAATTTTCAATGCAGACTTGATTTGCGGTAAATTTCCTCTTCCTATTGCGCGATTTAATGACCTGTTTTACTCTGGAGGCTTTTTTATGGTTGTATAAAAGTTTTTCACTCATTTAAAAAATTTTTTGAACATGTTTTTTGTTTGTTTTCTAGCCCGCAATTATCTTAGCGCTAATGAACAGTTCCACTTAAAAATGCTCCCATTTAAAAACTATTAGAGATATCGATTTAAAATTTTGGGTACTTATTTTTAGGATGATTAGCTATGGAAAAATGCAAAAGAAAAAAGATCGATTTTTTGAAAATGAAAAACTAGCATAGCCCCTTAAACGCATTAATATCCCCCAAATTTTACTTTTCTTAACTTACATTCTACCAAAATTCATTTGACCGACTATTAATTTTATCTAATTCATAATTTTCCGAATTAGCGTTTCACCTAATTTTTAGTTTTTCGGATTACACTCGAACTTCCCGAATTTCACCACATTCCCCTCTCGAATTTCACCGACAAGTTTCTCATTAGCACGTGATAAGAGCGCATGCCATGGCACTCAGCATCTGATTGGTTGCTATTGACGCGCAGTTTAAAATGCTGAAAATACGCAATACGCATGCGCAATTGGTGTGACATTTGAGAGCAGAAATTTGGTAAAATTCAAGAGGGTCTTCGGTCTGGATTTCGTGAAATTCGGGAGGTTCGACTGTACTATTGAAAGTAATTTTTTTTACGTATTTTCATTTACCGTAAATTTAATTTTTCCGATTTACCATTTGCCCTAATTTTTATAATTCTGAAGTATTATTTCCTATAATCTAATTTCTCTGATTTATTATTTGACATAATTTTCATTATTTTGAATAACTGTTTGATCTAATTTTAAATCAATAGATCAATAGATAAATCGGGGAAATAAAATTATGGAAAATAATACTTTGGAATTATAAAAATTAGGGCAGATGGTAATTTGATAAAATAAAATGTAGGTTAAATGGTAAATGGGAAAAGTAAAATTTAGTGTGAATGGAAATGCGTAAAAATAAAAATTATATCTAATAGTAATTCAAAAAACTAAAAATTAGGTGAAATAATAATTCGTAAAAATAAAAATTAGATGAAACGCTAATTCGGAAAATTATGAATTAAGTAAAATTAATCATCAGTCTAATGAATTTCGGTAGAATGTAAATTAGGAAAAGTGAAATTTGGGGGATATTCATGCATCTCCAATTTTTCTTAAATAAGTTAAAGTGACTGTAATGGTGCGTTTATACCTCTGTCCGACCGACCGATGCAGGCAGAAAGTACATAAGAGTAAAAGAGATAGAGAATGAAAAATTGGACAAAAAGAACTCTCTATCTCCTTTACTCTCATGTACTTTCTGCCTGCACCGGTCGATCGGACAAAGGTATAAACGCACCATAAAGTAAGTCTAAAATATTTATTTTCAGGGCTGGCCAAAGATTAAATAATATACTTAGTTCAATCACTTTTCTACAATTTTTCGTTACCGTCTTAGCTCTATGTACAGTCATCTATCAATTGATGATAACGGGCATTTATAGTGTAAACTTTTGGCTTTCATTAACAGGTTGTAATAATTTTTTATTTGAAATATTTCTTCTTTGTTGGTACGGACAAGAAATGAAAGATAAGGTGCGTAATATTTTATAAAAATTCTTGTCATAAAAAAAATATTGGTTATCTCTCGTTAATTAAGAAACTATATAGCAATAATTTTTTTAGAGTATAGCTATTGCGGAGATTGCACTCGATATCAATTGGATTGACTTAACGCCGGCTTTTAAACAATATTTAATTGTAATGTGTATGCGATCCAGTAAACCAATACAGTTACGCAGTACATCAATTTTCACTATGTCTATTGAAACATTTTTGAAGGTTAGTTTCAATATTAAAATACATTAAATTTAATGAATTTTAAAATAATAATCGGTAACTTTAATATTTTCATGTATTCTTTTTCAGATTTTGAAAGTATCTTACACTGCCTGCAACTTAATACAGTCTGTTTAAAATTAAAGATAGAAACTGAAGTAAATCAAAATTAAAGTCGTGTAAATTAGTTGCCTAAGTAAAGATAAAATATTATTACTTTTTCTAAACACCTTTTACGATATTTGAGTAAAATTATACATTATTTTATGAAACCTGTGAGGATATACGAATTTTTTTTATGGTTACGGACGGTTTAAATGTCATGGGTTCCAATACTCCCCACGCCCATGGTTCAAAAAATGTTTACAAAATTCAAAATTATGTTTTCACCAGATGAAATGTCTCTACATGAAAACTATATCATATTATATAATATAAAAGCCACAAACTTCAATGTAAGTGAGAAATGTGGTAATAAAATGTAGGTAAAAAAACTACAAATATGTACTATACATATATTAAAAATGCATAGGAGAGACCGGGGCTATTCGGGACGCTTTTATTATTATTTACTCTAACGAATACACGAAAACACTTTTTTTTAAATTATTCATACAAAACCTTGCACCCTCCTATATAAAAACACCATGTAAGCAGATTTTCTCTAACTTCGATGTGGTTTGGGATGCGTGTAAAATAATCATAGAGTATTATCTGTCCCTAATTGCCCCGTTACTTGTGCAAATAGGAACAAACACCGGAGCAATTCGTGAAACGTCACATTAAATCAAGTACAAAATTCTAGAAAAATTAATAATAATAAATATTATTCTTTAAAATTAAGCCATTTGCCTTCGTTTCGTATAAACGTAGGTAAACGGCTTAGTTTTAGTGAAAACTATTTATTATTGCAAACATAAAGTTAAGGAAACTAAATCGCTCTTATGCTAAAGAATCACGTACCTTTCAGGCCGTGTAAAACTTACCCGATTCCTATCTTACCGACATTTTTTTCTCTGCAACGCGACCTCTACATTTATTGACATATCAAATTGAAAATTTCTAAAATTGAAACTAAACAATTAAGGTATGTTTATCTGGTCCTAAATATTGACATTTAAAAAAAAAATTAAGACTAGATAAACATACTGTAGCATATTTTCTTTAATTTTAGAAATTTTCAATTTGATATCTTAATAAATGTAGACGTAGCGTTGCAGAGAAAAAAATCTGCCCGCTTACGCGGGCACATTCTCATACGCACGTCGCGCTTCGCACTCCGTATTACGCGCTTCGCGATGTTTGCGCCCTTCGGGACGCTTGCGCGCTTCGCGCGCTGACACCTATTTTTTAAATTTAAATTACTACAAAATGAAATGGAATGCGAACGAAAACTAATTTACTTAACGTTCTATCGACCTTAAGGAGCACATTCCCATCAGGGCAAGTGCGCTTTGCGCTCGATATTGCATTTAAACCTCGCGCTTCGTGCTCGGCTTTGTTTAACATTATTTTTCATAATTAAAACGAAAACTACTCATCCTGCTGAAAAATGGTTTAAGGGGCACTTGTAGATTTTTTTAAGGCCAATAATTATGTTTCTTATCATTTTCTCTGTATTTCGCGTTATTTGGCTTCTAATTCAAGTTTTATTTCATTTTTTTTTTGGATTTTCAAAATATTATAAGTCTTTCTACTTTTTTTTTTATCCAAAAAAGTCATTAAGAAAAATTGTTCGTCTTTTTGAGTACTACGAACATCCGTCTTTAGAATTTTTAAATTAAAAAAAAAAGGGGTTTCCAAAATTTTCAAAATGCTCTAGTTTTTTAAATTTTTATCCAAAATGGCTGGCCAACGAACTTGACCTCCATTTTAGGACACTAAAAAAGGACAATCCAATCGGTCAATTCTTTCGAAAGTTATCGTGCTAAAAAACTAAAATCTACAGACAGACAGACAGACAGACAGACAGACACATTCGTAAAAACATGTTTTTCGGGTTCAGGGGGTCCCAAAACGTGGACATTTGATGAAAACTGGGGAGGTCAAATTTTACACAAATCTAATACATTCTCTGTGATGAGAATGTAAAAATGTCGGTAAGGTAGGAATTGGGTAAGTCTTACATGGCCTTAAGACCTTCTGAGTGAAAAAAAATGTTTTTTACGGCGGTTTATTAACCCATTAACGTCTAGCCGGAAACATTTTGTACACCTCTCTTCCCTTACTCAAATTATTGAAAAAAAAATTTTTTGTTCGAAAAATGCAGTTTGAAACGAAAAAAATCATGATTTTCGAAGGCATTTTTTTTTTAATCGAGTTTTCAAAGATTTACCGGCTTGGAATCATTTTGGAACTGGTCTAGATCGTGGACGCGATATCTGAATTTAAAGAATATGAGGTTGTGAAGTCATTTTGACCAACTATTTAAAATGGTGCCCGAATATAAAATTTTTTTCCAGAATATTCATGAATTTTTTTCTCAGAAACGAAGCACTTTAAAAAAAAAGTACTGAGAACAAAAAGTGCTTATAATTGGCCAAAGAATACCCCTGAATTTTTTCAAAACGGTTCGAGTGGATTTTTGATTTTGTAAATTTCCAATTTTTGATAAATTGCAAAAACCGCTCGAATCGTTTTGAAAAAATTTAGGTGTATTCTTTGGTCGATTCTAAGCACTTTTTGTTGTTAGTAATTTTTTTTAAAGTGATACGTTTCTGAGAAAAAAATTCATGAATATTCTGGCAAAAATTCCCGGTAAGAGGCTTCCAATTAAAATCGATAGAAAAGTTTCCAGTGGTTTCCTGTCACATTTCTGAAAATATCATTTTAATGCTGAATACCGTAAAAAAGTGAAAGCAAAACGATTGAAATGTGCACAGTGCAAGTTAAACGAAACGAATCGGAATCAAAGTGTAGTCAAAGAAAGATTTTCTGACATATTTAAGGTTAGGTTGATTCTTTGTTTCTCGAAAGCTTTAATACTGCCTATTCTTTGTAATAATATATTTTTTTAAATTAAAATTTGCCGAAAAATTACCCTTCAGGAATAAAATAATGCATTGCGTCGAAGGATTTTCATCTACCAATTTATCCCTATTGAAAATTCCTGTATGGATTCCTTTATAGGATCCTATTATATGAATCTTTAAAGGAAATTGTACATGTTCCTATTAAGTTTCCCACATAGTTTCTCACGTGTGCGTCATTAATGGAAAGGTCACAGGGATCCTATGTAGGTTTCTGTGTAGTTTCCTGGTCATACAGAAAGTTGGTACGTATACATATTGAAAGACGGTTCCCATGTAGGATCCTTTACCCTTTATTTCCTATAAAGGTTCCTATGCTCCAGACTAAATTACTCAGCATGGGAAACTGTACAAGATCCTCTGCATGTATCCCAATTAAATTTATTGTTTCCTGTGTAAGAATCTTTGTAGGGTCCTATAAATTTTTAGAAATTAAAATTATTCCTATACAGGTTCATGTATATCCCTACTGAAAATTCCTATATGGTTTCCCTCATAGGATCCTATTATAGGAATTTTTAAAGGAATAACCTGCACATGTTTCTAGGAGAGTTCCCATATAGTTTCTGACATGTGCCTTCTTCAAGGAATGAGACAAGGATCCTATGTAGGATCCTGCGAAGTTTAATAAATGGAAATTATTCATATGTAGTTTATTTTATAGGAATCTCTAAATGTTCCTGTGCAGTTTCCTTCAGGTAGTTATTCCTACATAGTTTCCTATGTAGGAATCTTTACAGGATCCTAGATAGTTTAAAAAATATATGTTTAAAAAATAATAATTTGCGGGAGCCTTCAGAAGAACCAGTATTGGACCCTCCATAGCTTTTTTTGCTATGAAAAATCCGAAAAATCAGCGGCTGTTGTGATCCGGTATTCGAACACCCGAATACCTATCTCTATGCCTTGACCCTAATAACTAATCCCCGCGGCTAACTTTACAGATGGTATATTGTACAAAAATCCCAGTAAAGTATCACAAAAGACAGAGCCGGCGTGATACTTTACTAGGATTTTTATAAAATATTTCATCTTCAAAGTTAGCCGCGGGGTTTAGTTGTTAGGGTCAAGGCATAGAGATAGGTATTCGGGTGTTCGAATACCGGACCAACAGCCGCAGATTTTTCTGATTTTTCATAGCAAAATAAGCTGTGCAGGGTCCAATACTGGTTCTTCTGAAGGATCCCGCAAATTATTATTTTTTAAACTATTTAGGATGCTGTAAAGATTCCTATACAATAAACTACATATGAATAATTTCCATTTATTAAACTTCACAGGATCCTACATAGGATCCTTGTCTCATTCCTTGAAGGAATGTGCAGGAACATGTGCAGGTTATTCCTTTAAAAATTCCTATAATAGGATCCTATGAGGGAAACCATATAGGAATTTTCAGTAGGGATATACATGAACCTGTATAGGAATAATTTTAATTTCTAAAAATTTATAGGACCCTGCAAAGA
>UCOH01005833.1:0-15634 GCA_900474275.1 Synergus japonicus
CGGGGTACTGTTTATTGATGACGTATCAATTCGATCTAGGGCTCGCAACATATCACTTTGGAGGGATTCGTAAGCATTTCCAATTTGAGCAAACACGTCATCGACAGTATAAGGGTCTGTAACAGAATTTTTCCTCACAATAATATCGGCATGAGTAGCGCGAACTTCTTCCCATATTTTTTCAATAGGTGCGAGTCTTGTATCTAAAATACTGCGAGTAAGGCTTTCAGGAGCACCTTCTTCAAATCGCACACGTATTCGCCTAATTTTATCTGCCCTAGAGTTTTGAAGAGCAATTAACCCTCTCAAGGCTGTAGGTGACATGATACTTCAGAATATTGAGTACTTTTAAACAGATCAAAAAAACAGATACTGGAACTGTCCGAGTAAAGAGAAAAATAATTAAAAAAAGAGAAACCACAATCTCTCTCCAATCCGGCTCGAAGGACCAAATGTTAGCCTATTTACGACATATCAGAGAAGAGAGGTGGGTTAGATAGGAAAATAACACTTTGTGGCTGAGAAAAAATAGATAGGTTTATTTACCTGGCATAAAAAACCTCCATTCAGCGGATTGAGGAAAAAGCCCTTTACAACGAATAAATATAATTACGAAAAAACTCACAGCAATGCTCTCAACACTCAATCAGGAAACACACATCAATCAATAAAGAGAAACACACTCAATGTTGACACGAACAAACGACAGTGTACAAAGGTGGAACAGCCACCCACCTCTGTAAAATGTCTAAAGTATCGACTTCGAAAAAACTCCCGAAAAGCGTACCGCTCACGCTGAACAGTAAACATATAATTAATATGACATACCTCTTACATTATACAATTATTCAATGCCATATTTATTTTATATTTACAATTTCCAGGATACAGATGCAACCGATGAGGAAGTTGAAAATGCAGATGACTCGACTCGTCCTATATTAGTTATAAAAGATATCTATTCTTAACATACTATAATATCTTTAAAATAATTTAACATAAATTATTTAATTATTTATTTATTTCCATGTAATAAAAACAACATCTGTTTCATTTTGCAGGGATGTCACTTTATGAAGAAGATGCTTCGTGTGCCATAGTGACAGAGAAGACGATCCTTTTAAAGACGGATACAGTTTTGGAAGGAGTTCTTTTCTTAATATTGAGCCATTATGTATATGGCTATAATTATGCAGGAAATAAATCATCCACATTCGAATTTATGCAAAGGTAATTTTACATTTTATACTATATGAAATAATTAAATACAACTAATAATTAGTAAATAAGTGTTGACTGCTAATATATACATTGTTTGTAACTCATTTTCTTATTGTTTCAGAATGCCTCTAGACATCAATCCCGAAAATGGACATAGGCGAGGACGAAAAAATAAATATAAAAAAATGGAACAAGACTCAAAAGTCATGACTTTAATGTCGACTGTTATAAACTTTGCTACCATATAAGTAATTTACTAATAGTATATATTTAAATAATTATAGTTTATACTAAATTGTAATATCGGTTTCAACGTATTCTGTTACAAAATTTCTTTCAGTGCACGTAAATGTATAGATACACAAAGTTTTGAAATGTAAAAAACACTTTTTTTTCTAAATATTTCTGATCATTTTCCTAAATAGATTTATAAATTTTTCCTACACACTGCGACTCTTTCTCCCATATACCTTGGAAATTTTTCTAAACAGGTCGGACATTTTTCCTACACAGTCCGACTCTTTTCCCCGTATATCTCGGAAATTTTTCCAAACAGGTCGGAAATTTTTCCTACACACTACAGTTGTTTCCGATATTTCGCTCTGAGTGCGCTCTGAGCTCGCTGCGTTGCTTATTCACTTTTAATAAATGCGAATGAACATCGCGGAGTGTGAATGAACCTTTACTGAAGAATTAAAAATCTGCATCCAATATCTTTCTCGATATAAATAAGTAAAGGTTACAATTACAAAGTAAATAAATCTTAAAGTAAACCCTTTGCTAAATTGTTAATTAAAGCCTCAGACCAATTCACATTTTCTAATCTGTTTTTTGTTCCTGGGACACGTGACATATCAAAGTCTTTCATAAGTACAGGGTGCACAGAGTAAAATGAGTTCAAAAACGGGGAAATAGGGTGACTTTTTTCAAAAAAAAGGGGGAAAAATGGACAAGATTGTACAATAATTTCGACTTGTTGAAAATACTAAAAAAAATTTGTTTAAAGAATTGTTATATTCTTATTATTCATCTCTACATTAATTACAATGTTCTATTCAGTGAAATTTCTAAATTTACACAAAGCATATTAATTTTTATTATTACCAGGAAAATCGTATTAAATACTTTAGTATTTCGTAAAACTTGATATGCGCCACTTCCCAGACCATTGAGTTCGCCCCTGAAATATCTGCGCCGACGGAATCCGGTCTGAACCGGCTCGAAGCCCCGGCCCGATTCGCCGACCAATCAGGGAGCGCCTTGCAACGGCGGCGGCTTAAACGCTAGCTGTCCGCTAGTGCCCGGCACTTGTCTCCCAACGAGCGAACCAGAACGACCAAGTCTCCGCGCGTCACATCGACTCCATTTTGTTCGTTTTTCTCTACCGCATTTTCGTTCTTTTTTTCTTTCCTCTTTATTAGTATAATCAGATTAGTGTGTTCCTTATTCAAATATAGTTTTTCCATTTAGCTTCAGTGTTTTTCCTTTCTTCCCAGTTTATCTGTTTCAGCTTTCAACAACGGGACTTTCAGTTCTCCTCGTGGCGTCCTTTTCATCGTCGGATCGCCGCCTTTTCCAAGCGGCTCACAGTGTGGTGTTCGTTGTTCTCGTGTTTTAATGCGTATTTTCGGTGTCTTTTCCAAATTAACGATTGCGTCGACCGGTTTTTCCTTTCCGGAGGATTATCCGCCGATCGCAATTGCCCCAGAAGCGCCTAAGTCGAGGGCGCCGTGAGCGTGAGAGACGACAACTTCTCGCGTCCCAACAAGTTGAGAACTCTGCGCCTTCCCCAGGACAGGACCCGGACAGCTCTTCGTTTTACTCGGCCGGAATCCCCCAGGAACGCATTCCGGAGTTTCCTCCGCGATTTTCTCCCCTCTCGCCGCCTAAGGCCAGTTCTCAGTTTTTCCCAATCCCGGCGTTTACTCAGGACCCAGCTGAAAACCTACCCGACAAAAAAGGACTCTTTGCGACCGCAGGCAGCCCAAACCTAGACGTTTTGGTGATTCCCATAACCGACTCTTTGGACTCTTTCCCCACGTCTCCACCGGAGGCTATAACACGCGTACGTCGTGCCCTATTTTCCTAAATACGATCTTGTATTAAATGGCGGCCCAAGCGTGGGGCTCAAAATAAAATTTGTTTTGAACCATCGCGATCGAAGGTCCAGCCCACCCTCTCCTTAGAGCTCATGTCGGTACAACACTCTCCTGTCATTAAAAAACGTGGCAGACCAGCCAAAAATAGAAACAAAAACTCTATTTCCGGGTCTGATCAACAAAACCCGGTGGCGCCCTCTAATAACCCTTCTAAAAACACATCACCAAAGCAAACCGATCGGTCGCTCATCCCCATAGGAGGTAATACATCTGTCAGAACTACCCTTTACGATCCTATTATAACGCGATCGAAGGGACTAAATCTCGGATATTCAAATATCGTGTCCAATAAAAATCCTAGACAAATCGAGATGGATTCTACAAAACAAGGAACCGAGCAAGTCACTTCGAATTCCTGATCTGCGCAGAACGTTCCTGGTAGATCCAACGCTCAATCTCCACCGATTGTGAAGAACTTAGTCGACCCACACGTTAGAGCTCAGGATTTGATAAATTTATCTCCCGAAAATAATAATCCCGATGCGCAACCTAACCTAAATCCAGAACTTCACCAAAACGAGCAGCTAGATCAAATCGAAGTTGCTTCACCAAACGTACAACAGGAGCTCGATGCCTTGCGCCAGCCAAACGCTTTGCTCCTAGAAACCTTACAAAGGTTGCAAAATTTAAACGTACAAACACCCCCTCCTCTACCCCCCAACCGCGCTATTGCACCAGTAACGACGACAAATCTTCGAGCGCCCACTCTTGATGATTGGCGTGGAGTCGTACGCGCTTTAAGAACCCCAGAGGCCCCTCGACCCACCTTCGCCGGAATAGACAATGAGGATCCGATAAATTTTCTAGAGGAATGCGAAACATACTTCCTCGATAAGTTTATCTCTTCCCTGGGCTAAATTTCACGATCTCCTTTTACAACGTTATGCTAGCAACACAGCCCTTGTTCGCTTACAAGCCAAGCTGTACTCCAGCAAACAAAGCGAAAAGGAACCTGTCGGAGTGTTCCTCCAACAAAAATATTTGCTGGCCTTACGGTTACAGCCAGACGCACCCGAAAACGAAATTGTGGCTCTCTTAATAGAATCCTTACGACCTTCTATTAAAATCGCAGTTCGCTCAATAAATCCCCAAACCTTCGGAGATTTGTTCGACAGAGCGATCCAAGCTGAGGCCGACGATTTCGAACTTAATAATTCGCGGAAAGAAGCAAAAGATGTTCCGAAAAAGTCCACAATCAGCTCCGTCGCACAATCTTCAGCAGCCTCGCCGCAAATTGCCACACGCCATGTCATTCCCCAATGCCAGCATTACCCGGGAACACACGGGCATAAAAATTGCCCCGTATTACATCCGGAACTGGCTAACAACAATCCGGAAAACTGGCGAGAGCGGGGGGCAAACCCACCTCCCACGCAAAACTCATCCCAGAATTAAACGCGTTTTATTCTGAATCCTGCGAATTACCTCGATTACGAGTCCAACTAAATAATCGAGAAGTAATAGCACAGATCGATACCCAAGCGTCCGAAAATTTTATTCGGGATTCCATCCTTTCCGAAGCCCAGCGCTCAGCTATCCGAAAGGGGCCCTCCCACGCGAAATTAGGAGCAATTGACGCTATCATGAAGCTTGATGGTTACCTCGATCTAGTACCCGAATCTCAAGACGAGGAATATCCTGCTACTTTCCACGTTAGTTCGGAATTGCGCGCCAAAATGATTCTCGGACGTCCCTGGCTTAAGAAGCATCACGTCATTCATGACCACGCGGCCGACTCTATTTACCTAGGTTCAAAAAATCGCCGGCGAATCTATTTAGCCTCTTTGCCCTCTCCAGTCCAGACTACACCTGCAATCATACCTGAAATAGAACACGGTTTTCCTCCAGAGTATTCCCAAGCCTTCCTGGAAAGAATCCGGCAACACGCAGCCAGTTTCCATGACGGTATGCGACTTTTGCGACAAACAATGGCTGTGGAACACGTCATTGAATTGAAGGACTCTCAACCGTTCCGTGAAGTGCCTCGACGTTACTCCGACGAGAAACGTCGGTACATCAACACACAGGTCCGAGAAATGCTGAGCGAAGGCATCATCGAACCTCCCACGTCCCCTTACAGCTCTCAGGTTGTAATTACATCTCGCAAAAACGGCGAATATCGCTTTTGCATAGATTATCGGCGTCTCAACGATTTAACGGTTGACGTTCCCCAATGCCTTCCCCGCATACACGATACAATAAAAGACCTCGGGTGCGCTAAGGTCTTCTCGCTTCTGGATTTAAGGAACGGGTACTGGCAAGTTCCACTTTCTCACGAATCGAGGAAAATTTCCGCATTCTCAACTCCTGGGGGCGATTTGTTCCAGTTTCGTGTTATGCCATTCGGCTTAAAAGGAGCTCCAGCGACCTTCCAAAATTTAATGCGACATGTCCTGGCAGAACAATGGGGCGTTTTCGTTTTCGCGTACCTAGACGATATCGTCATATACTCGCGCGATTGGGAAGAACACCTGGTACATCTTTCCCTCGTGTTAGAACGACTGGGTATATACGGTCTCACGGTATCGCCTAGGAAATGCAATATCGGACGAACATCACTTCCTTACCTCGGTCACTGGATAAGTGCCGCCGGTAACTCGGCCCAAACCGAATATATCGAGGCGATCCGTACCGCTACTTTTCCCCGTACATGTCGCGAATTACAATCGTTTATCGGAATGTGTAACTGGATTAAGGAATATATTTCCAATTCTTCTCACATTCTCGCACCCTTAACTAACATGCTGTCGACAAAAAAGCCCTACAGAATCACCGACGATAAGCTCCACGCCTTCGTAGCCGTGAAAGCCGCGTTCACGAATCCGCTTCCCTAGAGTCGACCAGATCCCTCACTATGCTTCATACTACAGACCGATGCCAACACTAGAGGAATGGGCGCATCTTAATGCAAGAAATTGCTGACGGAAAATGAAACATCGTGTCCTACGCGAGCGCGAAATTTTCCCCAGCCGAGACACGGTACTACTGCAATGAGCAGGAGTGCCTCGCCGTGATCTGGGCGATAAAGGATTACCGACTCTATCTCGAAGATCGTCCCTTTAAGCTACGTACCGATAGCAAAACTCTGACCTGGCTCAAGAATCAAAAAAATACGAGGGCTAAACTCACTCGCTGGCATCTCCTCCTAAGTGAGTTTTCATTCGAAATAGAGCACGTTTCCGGTAAGGACAACGAATTACCGGATACTCTCTCTCGCCATCCTAATCCGGACAATCTATCACCCGGCGAACTCGACATGGATAGAACGTTGCCGCCCACGCGTGCCGCAAATCCGTCGAGCGTTGGTCCTTCGGTTCCCGTCCTTAGTGCGTTAGACGTCACACCCTTGCTGGAAGAGATCATCGATGCACAACAGCTGGATCCGGACATCTCCCGCGAAGCGATACGATGGCGCGAGACACGAACGCGCGGACCTACGAACCAAGAAGAAGAGAGGTTCCTTGTCGAAAACAAACTCGACAAAAACGGTTTCTGGTGTCGTGACACTTCGAGTGGTAATTGGAGACTCCATGTACCAATGGCGCTTAGGGAACGTGTAATTCACGAGTTCCACGATACGCCGTTGTCAGGATATCCAGGTGCCGAAGAAACCATTCGCTCGATCCAAGAACTCTTCTTCTGGAAAGGAATGAATCGAGAAATTCATCGCTACGTATTGGGATGCCACCTATGCATTTGTTGCAAACCTACGCACGGACAACGGCCACCCGCACAACGACCACGATCCGCTCGAAGTGCATGGGATTCCGTCGCAGTGGACTTCATGGGACCGTATCCCACAACGAGCCGAGGAAACACATATCATGGTCCTTACTGATATGTTCACACGAAGGGTGGAAGCCTTCCCTATGTGTGTCTGCGACGCATCTCATTCCGTCAAACTTCTGCAGGAATAGGTGTTCATACGTTTTGGGTACCCAAAACGCCTTCTCAGCGACAACGGGCCTCAATTCACTGGTCACACCTGGGCGGAGGCCGCAAAAAACTGGGATTGCGAGTTGTGGACGACTCCCGTTTATCATCCACAAGCCAAGCCCACCGAAAGGCGAAACCAAGAGCTTAAGAAGGGTCTTAAGCTCCGCCTCACCAACACTAACCAACGTACGTGGGACACTCACCTCCCAGAACTTCTTTTCGGTCTTCGAAGACGCAAAAACGCTGCAACCGGCGTTACACCAAGCTATCTGCTCTTCGGTAGAACCATTGCTCGACCTGGAGAGTGGAGGTTCCGTGACCTTCACCAACCAGACGAATCAGCGGAACACCGAGAAAGAGAAGAAGAGGCACACACCCGTCAGGCTAAGTATCAGGCCGGTTACGCGCCAACCCCAGTGACTACCGCTCCCCGTTTTTCCATTGGAGACTGGGTCTACGCCAAAAGTCACTTCCTTTCGAATAAAGCCAGGAGCTTTAACGCAAAACTCGCCTAGTCTCGTACGGGACCCTATGAAATCATGGACGTTCGCGGAGAAGTGGACTGGATCCTAAAGGACGGGACCCCTCAAAAGCTTCATGGGGATGCCTTAGTACGTGCTCCTTCACGTACACTATCACAGGGGACGGAACAACCCCATACTCCACACCAAGTTGCCGATGCACAATCGCAACTACCCACACGTTCCAGGTCGGAATCGGAGTCGAGTGGTGACGACCAGTCACGCTCACTCCCTCACGCCGTTTTCCAAACGTGCCAATGCAATCCTGAAGCGACATCGGCCCCGATTCGCAGGGTTGACCAAACTCCAACTCAACCGCCCACGCATTTCATGCTGGAGCTTGACTTGAGCCACGACGAACAGTCGCGCTCACTCCCGGACGTCGCTGAGCAAGCGAGTTCCCTTGGCACTGGAGCTGATCAGCTCCCGGTAATCACAACCATTGCCAATGCACCACGGCAAGTATCCACGCAATCCAAGTCGGAATACGAGTTAAGCGATGACGACCAGTCAGGCTCAATTCCGGACACCGCTGAGCAAGCGTGTTCTTTCGCTGCCGACGCTGACCAGCTTTCGGTATTTTCTACGGTCACAGAAGAACAAGACGGAACGAGTAACGCCAGGAGGCGTTACAATCTACGCACCAGAGACCCGGTGGATTACCGGAACAATCGCGCGTACGCTTCTCGGAAGAGGCGAAATTAGATTAAGCTTAGATGTTAATTAGATTAAGTAACTAGAATTAAGTAGATTTTAAGTTTCTTTGTTGTATTTGTGTTTTAATTAGTTATTCTAGGTTTATATAATTCTAGGTCTACGTTTACTACATTATATTTCAGGGAGGAACCAATGGTCTCTCCGGGAGGGGGTTGACTTGATATGCGCCACTTCCCAGACCATTGAGTTCGCCCCTGAAATATCCGCGCCGACGAAATTCCAAGACGGAATCCGGTTTGAACCGGCTCGAAGCCCCGGCCCGATTCGCCGACCAATCAGGGAGCGCCTTGCAACGGCGGCGGCTTGGACGCTCGCTGTCCGCTACTGCCCGGCACTTGTCTCCCAGCATTTTCGTTCTTTTTTTCGGTCCTCTTTATTAGTATAATCTGATTAGTATGTTCCTTATTCAAATATAGTTTTTCCATTTAGCTTCAGTGTTTTTCCTTTCTTCCCAGTTTATCTGTTTCAGCTTTCAACAACGGGACTTGCAGTTCTCCTCGTGGCGTCCTTTTCATCGTCGGATCGCCGCCTTTTCCAAGCGGCTCACAGTGTGGTGTTCGTTGTTTTCGTGTTTTAGTGCGCATTTTCGGTGTATTTTCCAAATTAACGATTGCGTCGACCGGTTTTTCCTTTCTGGAGGATTATCCGCCGATCGTAATCGCACCCCCCCCCCGGTTCTCACGTATCGCAGGTTCCTGACGTCCCCCCCACGTTTCTCACGCATTCGCAGGTTCCTCGTGCCTTTCTACGTTTCTCGTGCATTCATGAATTTCTCGATAACGGTTTGACGGTTTCTCCCCCGATTTCCTGGCGTTCGGTAAACGCGTCCGCCCCTAAACCTCGTAAACGTCGTGGGAAGCCCCAGAAGCGCCTAAGTCGAGGGCGCCGTGAGCGTGAGAGACGACAACTTCTCGCGTCCCAACAAGTTGAGAACTCTGCGCCTTCCCCAGGACAGGACCCGGACAGCTCTTCGTTTTACTCGGCCGGAATCCCTCAGGAACGCATTCCGGAGTTTCCTCCGCGATTTCCTCCCCTCTCGCCACCCAAGGCCAGTTCTCAGTTTTTCCCCATCCCGGTGGTTACTCAGGCCCCAGCTGAAAACCTACCCGACGAAAAAGGACTCTTTGCGACCGCAGGCAGCCCAGACCTAGACGTTTTGGTGATTCCCATAACCGACTCTTTGGACTCTTTCCCCACGTCTCCACCGGAGGCTATAACACGCGTTCGTCGTGCTCTATTTCCCTAAATACGATCTTGTATTAAACTCTTTTAATGAAATATGATTAAAAATATTTAGTCAAAAAAATTAGTACTGATTGTAATGAAATTATTTAATTATTCTAAAATAAATAGAAAAATTTAATGTTCCCGAACATCTAGATGCAAAGTTCAAATATTTTTCTAAACAGAAATAAGGTTTTAAAAAAAATTTACAGAAAATTGTACAGGATTTATAAGAATTTTTTTTACAATTAAATAATGACAAAATATTATTCAATCAAATGAGTTTCAATTAAAAATAATAAATTTTTTTTTGTTACTTAAACAATTGAAGAACTTTAATAATTAAGAGAGTTGGGCCCAAGTATTAAACTCAAAATTCTATTCTCCACTTATCTGAACGAAAATTATAGATAAGTACTTTTTCACTCTGGAGCGTTAATCTTTTTTTTTTTAATATAAGAGTGCGTTCAGAGCGAAAAAATATTTAATTCCGATACTTTATGTATAAATCAAAGAATTGAAAATCTAACTTCAAAATCCAATATCTTCATTTTACTTAAAAATTATTTGTATTAGATATTCTTTCGCTTTGGACTCATAATTTTAGTTAAAAATTGATTAATCTGAAAAATACTGTAATTTTATTACTTATTAAGTAAAATGAAGAAATCGACTTTTTAGATTAGAACTTGGCTTAGAACTTGACACCCATGCAAAGTTAAAATATTTTTCGAAACAGGAATAAGATATTTAAAAAATATCCAAATTCTCATTAACAGTAATGTATTGCAATATCTTAAAATATTGCGAAATCACTTGAAAATCCTTAAACTCTTTTAAACTCGTAAAAATCCTTTTAAATTTCTAAATATTACTTAAAAGTGGCTAAAGTCGTTTAAAATTTCTATAAAAGTCATAGAAGTATTTTTTTAATTTATCGAAATTCCATAAAATCAAATTGAATTCTTTAAAATCCTTAAAGTTTTTTTTACATATCTTAGAAGCCCTTGAAATTGATTAAAACAACTTAAAATATCTTCATATCCTTTAAAAGTATTCTAAATGATTTGCAATTGTTTTAAAAAATTTTTAATTTTTCGGGAAAAAGGGGGAATCTCTCAAAAAAAGGGGAAGACTGTGCAATAGATACTTAAAAATTATATATATATATTAACCTGATAATGAATAGAGAGGTATAACCTCTTGAAGAAATTTCTTATTCTCTCGTGATTTTCTCTTTCCTCTGCCAAAATTTCAACAACATTCACCAAATTTGCTAAATCCTCATTCACTCCATCGAAGAGCAAATTTACAGCACCCAAGAAGATTCCAGGATCAATAAGATGTACAGTATTCGCGCCCATTTTTACTTTGTTTAGCACGCTCGATATTTGCGCTCTGGCCAAAAACTCGGAGGACGATATTAGAGCACGTTACTAACAAAATCAGTAATGAACACAACCCTTTCACAACAAATCTCGGAAAAGCGCAACCATTCGACATTGTTTTTCACTAATCTTCGCCATCATTCACAACACTTGCAATTCGCGCCAAATCTGACCAATAAGATCATTCACAGTCACCTTTTCTCATTTCTATGATTAAAACTGTTTGAGCACCGCAGCGAGCCCTGAGTGCGCTCAGAGCGAAATATCGGAAACAACCTACGACTCTTTTTTCCAAATAACTCGGAAATTGTTCCTATACACTTCGACGATTTCTCCTACATACTTTGCAAAATTTTTCCAAACAAGTTGGAAATTTTTCCTACACTGTTCGACTATTTTTCCTAATCCTTTCGGAAATTTTTCCTACAAAAAAGTAGGAAAAAATTCCAGTACTAGTTGGATATTTATCCAACAATTTTATAGGAAAAATTTCCAACCGGTTGGGTTATCTACTGTCCGACTTAGTTCCCTAAGTGCTACTTTATCCGGAAGATCACCAATAAAGTCACTTTTTTCACAAACTACACTACATTTTTTACAAACTGTGCCACTTGTTTCTTCAGTGATGTCACTTTCAGCTTCTCCTAAACCGAAAAAGACCTTCACTTTCTTGATGAATTCCATCTTTGCTGATTGAAGGACGAACAGTAAATGATGGACGATTTCCGTTGCAATGCCAGCTACCTGACTACCTTCCCCTTTTATGCAATTCTGGTTTCAGCGCCATCTACTTGGATATCTTCCCCTTCCAGGGTGCCACTACATCTCTTGCCCCTTCTTCGGTTCCTCTCTTCGCTAATAAACTGATCGCTCGGCTGACCGACCCTTTCGCAGCTGGGGATCCTATTGTCATCCTGCTCAAATTTTTTTTCCGAAAAACACATATCATCGATTCAGAAATTATAATTTTGGAATATATGGAATTTTACGAGTCCGGGGATATGAGATTTATCTCCGAAAGTCAGGAATTAGATTTTATTTTCAAGGAATATGGAAGGTTCTTCTACACGAATTTTAAACTCTCTGGGAACCTTATATTGAATATTTAAATTAGCTCTGAATTCTATCTCAGCTGTTTTTCTCCCTCAAATAGGAAACTTTGTAGTCATTACAATTTCGAATATTTTTCTTTCTCATATGCTTCCTCATAGAGAAAGCTTTGTAGTGGTGACAAAATCCACCACACTTATTCCATTTATAATTTATCCACACTCATACCTAGATGAATTTGATGCAAGGTTTTAAAAAAATATGTAATTTTACAAGCTCTGTGTACTTTTATAATTTTAGTACGATTGATTTTTCTACTATAACTTCTCAAATAATCAAAATTTAAAGCGGATGTCCCGAGAAAAAAGATTCCTTATTTCCAGACGAATCGATTGAACTATAAGATTAATGCATTTCATTAAAAAGTAAGAAAGTTATGCTTAATTAACTTTTTGTAAATGAATTTTTCTAATATAAGTTCTCAAGTAATAAAAATTTAAAGCTCGTTTAAGGGAAATGAAGATTCTTTTTATACGAATTTACGAATCGATTGACCTATAAGATTAATGCATTTCAATGAAGAATAAGAAAACATAACGAAAACTCCAATGAAGCATACTAGGCTTTCTTGGAGTTTTTGAAAATGAATTTTGCGACTATAACTTCTCAAATAATAAAAATTTAAGCTTGATGTAGCGAAAATAAGCTTTTCTTTGTTTTAACACGATACAGGTGACAATATTAATTAATTTGATTAATTAATTAATGCTTTCTCTATGAGGAATCAAATAATATTTGCTTCCAGCAAGCAAAGTGCTCATTGAATGAGCACAAAAGTTGATACAATCTCAAAGCTAGTTTAGAATAATTTAATCAAACTATCCTCAGTTGTTAAATGTTTACTACAACGTTTTAAACAATTGTATGTGTATATGTATGATGGATGGAAGTGGCCTTTTTTTGTCGCCACCAATGTCTCAAAAATTGCTCAAGGATTTTTAAAAATATTGCATTTTACAGTTGTTATGAACATTTATAATTTTTGTAAAATAAAATTTTCCACCAAAAGTGCTCTAATAATTCAAATTCTAAGTTTATGTAAAGAAAAGAAAGATTTGTCGAAAAGTGTAAAAGGTAGCTAGATCTAAAACGATAACTGACCCCTTTTTATGTACCTGGCACGGTGGAAAGCTTTCCTTATCCATTTCCAGACTTATGCTCTAAATACAAAAGTTGTATATACATTTCGGATGAGTGAAATTTCACTTTGAGAAATTTCAGGAAAAAAACATTTCGAAATATCATACCTAAAATAAATGTACAGAAATATAAACAGCAAGGAAGGCTTTTTTATAACTTTTTTCTGAAGTTTCTCAAAGTGACAAATGACTCATATTAAATGTAGATACGACTTTTGAATTTGGAACGACAGTTCAAATTCAGTTTCAATTCAGTTCACTGAATTTTTAAATAATTATTCGGAATATAAGAGAGATTATTTAATAGTTTACATTTTTTCTAAATATAATTACATTATTATATATGAGTATGAAAAAGTATTATATTTTATAATGTTTTTCGCAATTTAGTGTATACATATATATATATAGTTATTCATTGTACAAAAAATATAAGCTACGTTGAATATTAATAAACATGAATTATTTGTTTAAATAAGCAAACAAAAATAATCCAGAAGTGTCATAATTCATAAAGTTGTTAATTATGTTAAAAAATAATCCAATTTTCATGATAGGTGTCATCCTAGAATTATTATTCGCAAAAAACGATTATACCTACAAACCTCAGCGAAATCTCTATAGAAATAATAGCTTAATATTTTGAAAATATATTTATAGATATACCCTCTAATTTCAAAAATACTATTGAATAGAAGGTAATTACACATAAATAAAAATGAATTTCACTCAACCTAAATTAATTCCACAGAGATTATACACGAGAAAAACATATATGTTGAAAATAACCAAAATTCTGCTGAAAATAACCAAGTAAGACTGTTAATATAGCACCTGCAAACTTCGTTGTAAAATTTAACCAAGTTGTATTGGCTAAAATTTTTTGGTTAAAATTAGCAACCTACTCGGTTAAATTGTAACCAATGTACTTGGTTGTCGCAACCAATGCAACCGACCTATACTGTTACGGCAGCAAAGCTACTCGATTTCCGAGTCGAAATATAGGTTCGCTGAAAAAATAAAAATAAATCTTATTAAAAAAATATTATTAATTAAGAACATGGATTATTCGTTCATATTTTATATGTATACTTACAAATAATCAATATTTCTAAATTTTAATGCATATATAACAAATAAAATTTCGCACGCAATGTGGCGGGGGGGGGGATTCGAACGCATGAACCTACTCTTAAATATTTCCTCTATTACTGAGATAGATTAAAATTGATGTAAATGAAAACATATATTTATTTTGATAGTGTTATAGTTTCGTGGTTAGTTTTGTGGCTGCTGGTCCAACGCATGCGCAATTTTGCTAAAATCCGTACTCGGTTAAAATCTGTCAAGTTAACTTGCTTCACTTTTACTAACTTACTTGAGAAATATGTACAAAGAACTACTCGATCAAATTTTTTTGTCTGCAACGCTACGTCTACATTTATTGAGATATCAAAGTGAAAATTTCTCAAATTAAAGAAAATATGCTAAAGTATGTTTATCTGGTCCTAAATTTTTGTAAAAATAAAAAAATAATTTTTCAAAAAATTTTGTTTTTACAAATGTGAATATTTAAGACCAGATAAACGTACCTTAGTGCTTTATCTTCAATTTCAGAAATTTTCAATTTGATATCTCAATAAATGTAGATGTAATGTTGCAGACAAAAAAATGTCGGTAAGGTAGGGATCGGGTAAGTCTTACATGGCCTTAAGAAAAAATATTCTGGTGTTAAAACAAATCGATCTAGTCTAGGCTCACTATCATTGATCTTTTTTCAATGTCTAAAAAATGAAAATAATCCAGCCGAAAAAGTGATGACAATAAAATATTTGGATGGAGTTCCGAAAAGCATCATGCTCTCATTTCATTGAGACTCCGTATACTTATGTATTTTGACGCGCTGATTACGAAAATGATAGTGAAAATTGGCGACTAGGCGTTTTTCATGGTGAAACCATGAAAAAACCATAAAAATCATGGTTTTTTGCACTTATCTCAGCTTATATGGAAAACTAAAAAAAATGTCTTAAACAAAAGTTGTAGACCTCATCAAAACACACCTTTTGTGTTTGGCACATTTTTTTCTGCAAATAATAGTTTCCGAGAAAATGAGAGATATATCGATTTTCATTGAAAAGAAACCCATATACTATGACTCTTCACATTTACCATTCCCTTTGCCATTACCTTTAAAGGGGAATAGCAAAAGGAATGGC
>UCOH01005834.1:0-78671 GCA_900474275.1 Synergus japonicus
AGGATACCATATTTACGTGACGGAAATTCAAGTAAGTATATCAGTGAAACCTAACCTCAATATTAAAATTATTACTAAACTTGTTTATCAAGATTGATATATTCGCGGCTATCTTCAATTGACATTATTATTTTTTTTTAATTAATGCGAAATTATTTAGCACATAATTTAATACCTATAAATAATTATGGTATCAATTTCTAAATATAAGGTTATATATTCTAAGAAGATTTACGAACGTGTATTTAATTATATTTTAGGTTCTGAAGCCGATGATGATTGGGGTGGTAATCATCAGGCAAGACGCGGCACCGAAAATTGACGTTTTCCATTGTACGTTCTCCATATTTCTAATGTAATGCATAACAACATATATAATAATCAAATAAATGTTTTAAATAAATTAACTTCGTTTTTTAGAATGTCCTTTTTAGATAGGATTTTCAACAGGCAATTAATCAGGATCCGGTCCGGGGCCAACCTGGCAGCCAGATCGGGCTGCCACATTCGGCACGGATCGGGCCGTGTGTTTCATCACGGGTCTGACCCAGGTCGGTTTCCCGATCCGAGCCGGATTTGGCCAGATCCGTACCCGATTGGGGCCACGGCAAAATTTCTGCATGGGAAACAGCGACATTTGCCTCAAACAAAATTGGCGAGGAAGGAAAAGCTAATACGGGTTTGTTTGCACCCTTGATGCAGAAGTTCGCGGACGAAGCGTTTTCTGTGGTGTTTAAAGGACCAAGTTCTTGTAACCAGGGTGCTGTGATAAATCTGGGTGAAGCCCTGCCCCCTCTCCTGACGCCCCTTACCCATTTATTCGTTCCGACCCGTTAACTCGACATATCCTATTCTACCTGCAAGAAGGTGCTTTCATTCGCGTGGGTGTACACATCCAACGACCCGGAACCTTTGCTTTCCTTCGAGACGGCAAATCTCTCTCGTATCTAGTTCCTGCCCGGTTCCACGTACAAAGTGCGACGTGCGCCACGTTGCATTACGTATATTTATCTCGTTAGAGTTGACTCTGCGGTCCTCCTACGCCCTCTGGTTTCTCAATCGGGTTATCTCGTCGCGAAATTGGTCGTCGCGCCAACGAATCGCACCATAACAGCCTTCTGTGATTCGCCAGTAACGCACCCTACTTTATGCAACCATCCGTGCAGATGATTAGATTCGAGAGACGCATCGGAAATGTGCCTGCTCGATTTACCTCGATATCGAAAATTTGAATACTGATTTGACATGTCTCACATTGTCGGGAATGGGAATCACTTCAATTTGCGGAAATTTCGAAATTCGAATATTGAACATTTGAATTTGAACATTTGTTGAAAAGAATTATTGTATGTTAATTCACAACCAGCTAAAATTCATCACTGTTTACATAGTGACTTGTCAAATCTGTAGCAACTGTTCATAAATCATTTTGTAAAGTTCAGTTCTGAGTCTTCAGTTCAGGAATCTCAACAAATTCAGTAATTAATGAGCGCAGGGAGTTTGCCGGAGGCAGGAAATTATCGGAAATTTCTTCGGATATCGAAGACACTGTCTATTCTTTCTATTCGAAGAAGCGCAATGTCAGACTAATTTAAAATAAGTAGACGATCATTGTATTGTAGCTTTAAAAGGATAATAATGCATTTTGAGAAGGATTTTTTGAAAAGTGAAGTGATCGAAGTCTGCAAAGTATATGCCATGCGCATCCCAGTATAAGGCTAAGTATCAAGAGTCTTTGGTCGTGTCTCGACTTGAGCTGAAGAGACGCGGCTTTGCCATTAGCCGACACCCGTCGTGCACCGCATATGCAGGCGAATGCAGTAGTCGCTAATTGGCAAACATCGGCCCGCCTCTTATCGCGATTGACATACGATTTTTGCGAATTATAACTGGGCTTGGCTCTTCGTCCCTTGTATCTTGTGTACCACCGCCTCCATAATATGCTACCACATCGATAAGGAAGATCCGATGAAAAAGAGCTCCTAAGAATCGATCTTCATACATTAAACATCCACTTCGTATTTTTCTATCCACAACTTCAGGCTTTTCTTTCCATAAATCTCTATTCAAATCAATCGACCTTTTTCAATATTCTCTCAATCTTCCCGAACACACCAAATCTTTTTGATCTGCAACGGGATTCCTTTGATTTAAGAAACGGTGTATCAATTTATACAAACAAAATACTGCTATTGGATCATTTTCCAGCTATTGTGAATGGATATTTGTTTATCTAATATCTGTACTGTTTATTCTCAATCTGTTCTTTACAACTAATGCATTATTCATTGAATCTGAATGGAAAGGATCGAAAAGTGGAGCATCCGGCAGAAGGAGAGCTAAAAGGTTGAATAGTCTGGGAAATCTGTGAGGTTTAATAATAAGAGGCATAATTGAAGTAATGGACTAATTGCTCAAGCTGAGAGGAGGGTATGCAGATGTATATGTATAGATATAGTGCTATAGATGATAGAAGGGCAGCACATGAGAGGATCCAAAGCAACTTGATGCTGAGACGAGGGGAGTGGGAGGAATTAATACAATTTACAAAAGGCTTTTGACCCGAGCAACCTCTTCTCGTACGGCATGAGAATCAATTTAGTAAGCAGGGCCTCGCTTGGCCTTAAACGCACCTACGTAATTACACCTCCTTCTGGCCTTCGACTTTGCAAGTTTGCGTAGTACGTGTGCTTCTTGCGCCCTGGACATGTACGAACCGAAAACGAGCACTAGTCTGCCTGCTTACGCATTTCAACTGACATTTTTTACATCTCGAATGTCCCACACCCGACGTGAGAAGTTGACGGTAACAAATACGTGCACAGAGAAAAATGTACGCAATTTCGTGACGTCGACCCTCAAGCAAAACGGTCCCCTAATTCTATTAACCAAACGACAGAAAGATATGACACGACATGGAATGATAATATAAATATAATTCAAAAGTGAATAATTTCAGGAAAAGTGACGCCTCCCCCGTAGTTCGAACACGAGAGTAAAATCATACTTTTGCAATGGCAACTAATTTAATTTGTTATATGAAAGTTATTTATGTGAGAATTAATTTTAATTGAATCCCGATTGAATATTTCTTTATACGAGACTATAGCATTGCGTCTAATTGAAATAAAAAGCAAATAAAAAAAAAGCCCTCATCGGCACACTGTTACCTCTGTAAATAATCAAAAATAAATCAGCAGGAGGTCTCGTTTTACCAACAAGATTGCCTCGACATGCAAGAAGCCTCTGGAGAAATTTTAATATTCCTACCGACTCGTTAGTCGGCACAAGCGGAGACACATGTTTTTCGCGCTCGAGTTAGCGAATGCGCATGTACCAAGTCGACCAGGAGATATATAGCTTGGAGTTGCATGTGCGTGAACTTACCTGAAACAGAAAAAGAAAAGAGAGCGTTAGTGGGCTCGGGAAAGCTCGTAAAAAATCTCAAGTAAAATGAAAGCAATAAAAAGTCGTTGCGACTAGAAGAAGTCGAAAAAAAAAACAAACAAAAAACAGAAGGAGGGAAGGGAAGAAGGAAAAAAACAAAGATGAGGAAAAAAATAAGAGGGAACCGTGCGTGTCTCCGAACTTTAATAAAAACCGCATTACACGCGTCAGGTGATCTCACCCGTGTTTCATTCCTACACTACTTTCGATCTACGAAACATACGGGCACATTTTCTGCAGGGGATCACAGGATGGATATACGAGAGCTTGCCGGAAGTACCATCGTCACGTTGCGAGGGTGTCTTTATTTGTCAAGAGTTCTTTCACGGAAGACGACGCTATTTATTTGCGCAACCAGCTTTAATCTCGTACAACCAACGATCTGATAGCTAACATGCATGTGTGTCCGTGACTTGCGTTTTATTAACCCCGAGCTAAATGTAAAAGATGTTCGGATGTGTTTTCGATATTTGTTCTCTTCTTTGTTGTTTGTCTTTGCTTGGGAATTGAAATTGCCTTTTTTGGGTAGCAAGGATTTAATCTCTTTCTTTAATTCATCTCTTGATGAAGATAACATTTTCTTTTTAAAACAATCTCACATTTTAAAATAAATCTCTCTTTATAAAAATTTCCCATTCGGAAATCAAGTTTACAAAAATTTAAATCGCTCATTTCGCCCGAAGCGATGTAGACTACACATCGAGGTGAATTTTAATGTTTCATTTTAAAATAAGCATCGAATGTGTAATTCGTCTGGTTCTCATTGAAAATCATACATTATTAATTAAAACATAAAACTGGAATGTCCATAACATGTGTTACATTTACAGCCTTCAGGATAAGCTTTAAAGCAAAACCGATCATGTGTATTTAATTATTAATGTCGTTATATGGAGATTTAATACCACACAGGTACTACAAAATGTCATAAAATATGTAACATGCATTGCATTTTCATTGCATCTAAAATGTTATCAACAGAGGTGTTTCCAGGGAGATTTCTTGGGCATAAAGGTATTTAATAAATAATTATTATCTTGTCATGAAAAGTCAATTTACGTAACTTTCTCCATTCCAATATTCAGTATAAACAAATAAAACATCTTCAAGACTCTTAATTTCAAAGAGACTTCGATTCTACTGAGTCATATCAATGGCTCTCACTGTGGGAAAAGATTCCCAAACATCAAAGAAATTTGTATTCCTCTCGGGTAAAGCCGTAACGTTTTGCGGGTGTGTTCAACCAACTGATCTAAGAATTACGAAAATCAGACTTAGGATGGGTGCCATGTGAAAAAAGCATAAAAAAGATACGTCTCTTGAAATATGATTAAAATCTTCTGGAAGAAATCATTCGATATTTCTTCTCGCTTCTGTGACTAAAAATCAATCTGTGACCGTAAATCTACCCCTATTTCTCGATCGGTGAGAAATTTTTAAGGAGATTAAGTAATTAGGTCAGAGAGCTGAAAGAAACCTAGAAAAAAGGTTCATTCTTAACTTTCTTTCATGTCCAAATCACATCATTTACTTACTTTGGGAAACCACTTTTTCGATGAAAGTTAAGATTTTTCTTCAAGAGCGTCTTCAAAGTTAATTAAAAGTTCCTCGAGGAAAATTAATGTAGTTATTATAACTCTACTAGAAAAGATTGTAATTAGCAGATTAACCATTTTTATATAAAATAAAAGTATATATTTATTACAATGTAACAGTTTCTGATTAGCATGTTGATTGTTTAACCCAATTTCAGTTTTAGGCTCTTACTTAATTTCCCAACAACCCATTCTTGTCGAAACGCGCATTTATTGGAAACAGTTAATGAACTCGATACCACGCAACTCTGTTCAAAGACAATTTGACTGAACATTTGGACCACTCGAAAATCAGATTGTGGTCCCGAAATATCCGTTTGAGGTTTACTGAAACGTAATTGAAAGTTTCGGTACACTTTGAAACTCGATGCGTACTGCGTGCAACAGTAATGAAAATGAGACTAGAGTTTGAAAGGACCTCAGCCATATATGCACTAAAGCATACAAAATAAAAACCTCAGCAAATGAATAAATACTAATTTAAATTCACAGAGAACGAGCTATTTTAGAACACATACTTTATATTTATTTATTGAAGTAATGATGTGATTTTAGTTCTGAACGTTCAAATGCACAATTTTTTTTTTATTAATTGTATTTAAAACAAGAAAGAGAGATTTCTAAAATAGTTTAAAAGAGTTATCAATGAATTTATTTAGAATTATTAAGATTCTTAAATTGATTTATCACCGCAGAAAAATATCTGTATTTCAATTACACTGAATAAAAAGCACCCTTCCGAATGAAAAATAGGGGCATAATTCTCTTGTACAGAATTCGACAATTTTTTACGTTCTCAGGTAATCTGGACGTTTCGCGTAATAGCAAAAAACCAAAAGTCGTGAAAGTCCCGCAAGAGAGAGAAAGAATAAAGTACGTTGAGAAACGAATGCTCGGGGTGGGCCATTGTGCGAAGTTAATAAAGAAATATACAAGGTGACCAGCCTCGGCATTTAATATCAATTTGCCGCGCTCGGCTCGTTTCTTCCCGGAGTGGAAGTGTGGCGAGAAGGGTCGGAACCACGACGTCGAGTCCTAGCTGGGGTGCAGAGAGCTTCGAATAAGAAGGGAAAGGATGAGGGAAAGGACTGTAACAGAAGGGAGGAATCGTCAGAAAAATAGAGGGAAAAAAGAGAAGAAAGAAAGACGGAAAGGGGAGAGTCTACGTCGAATATAAAGGGTGGCTTGGCTTTTGAGGAGGAATTTTGAGGTAGATTCTCACACAGACGAAAAAGAAATAGTATTTGGTGTCGCACTTCCTTTCGGGAACGAATGGGAGAGAAACTGTTAAAAAAACTCCTCCTGCTTTGCGAACTGTCGATCGACTTTGATCGCCTTCCGGGGGGAAAACCACCCCACAGCAGGTCGCACATAATCAGCAGCTTCGGTGTTTCCTACTCCCCTTTACAAATCTACCCCTTGTACAAACAAGAAATGTACTTACTGGAAGAATATTTTAACCTCCGGTCTATAATGTATGAAATTTGGGGGATTCCTGACATCCATTTGCCAGAACGAAAACGTCTTTCAAGAAAAGATATTTATTTTTATAGATATATTAAATTTTCAAAGGTAAAATCATATATCATTAGTCATTTAATTTAATCTTCATATATTATTAAAAAGATCTGTTGTCTATTATTATATTTAATGGAAGTCGAAGTTGAATTACGAAACCGATAATGACAGGGATATAGGTTCTAAAAAATATCTCCGACAGAAAAAATTTTAATGGCCTTTAGTCTGGAGTCACAAGAATTCGGAGAATCTCGTGCCGCGTAATGTGGGTGTCACTTATCTGACTGAGCATTTTTAATAAATCTTATAGTGAGAAGTCGACCCAGATATCTGAATTTTGCCTGTGTTTCACTTAATTAACGGACACGTGCGACTCATTAACAGAATTCAAGCCACAAATCACGAAGCATAGGAGCCACGAGCATAAATACCAATTATGTGCTGCTCGTACAGTTCATCGGGCCGAAGTTAGAGGGGTAGAAATGTTCTCTAAACCCCAAACCGCTGCCTCGCTATCCTAATTATAAAGGGCGTATATGAATTACAAGTAGGCAACGAGACTCGCACCCAGAATTTCCTCCTCGTTTTGTTACAAACCTGTCATAATAAAAGCATTCAGAATTTAGTTTCATGCAATCTAGTATTTAGAGACTTAATGAATAGCTAAATAATTGATAACAAAAAAAACATGTATAATTTTAATAAAACGATCAGATCACCTAATTCCGGGAATCAATAAACTACATCTTGATGAAAACTAATGGAACTTTTTACGATGCCATTCATTTATCGTTATTTAAGTATCTACTCTGATCGCGCTGATCAGACTTAAGTGAAATTAAACGACAACGATCTTTCGCGTTTGTTGGACGTTGCATTTATCACTTTTTTTTTTTCATTCAGAGAGTTACGGCTCGTAGTCGATAAAGTATGAATATTTGAAACAATCGCGTGACTGAAGCAATGTTTAAGAACATAAGCTGACCTGATATCACTCATTTCTATTCATACACAATTGTGTATGATACAAATGTATCTTAGGTTTCGAATCCATCTCTCTTGTCCGCTTGACAATAATGGCCAAGGCATATAAATTAATTACCTTACCCCTGTCTCGTGTGAATAACGAGCCGCATTATTCCTGACAATTTATTAATACGATTTACCTACGCAAAAGGTACTGCGCACCAATTACTGGCGGTGTAGTCCTTGACGCCGCTGCACGCCTCGTACAGTTCGCGAAACCTACACACTATGCTACATGCACTTATGCATCTTTCGTGGAAAAGCAACACGGAAGCCATTTTGTGCTTTTATTCCAGTTGTAAAGCGCGACCCAAATGAGTTGAGGACAAACGACAGTTTTTCAACCAGTTTCACAAAGCGTCCTTCCTTTTTAGCAAAAAACTGCGAATTTTCGAATAAAAATGCTCTACTCGGAAACTCAGCTAGATTTGATTAAAAATTCAGGAAAAAAACGTGTCCGAAAAACTATTCTGAAGCTATCTGACAAACTTAGTGTGTACCCTATTAATAGAACAGAATATTTAAAGTATATGTTTCGAAATATTCACCAGAATATTTCAAAACAAACTAGAAATACTTCTGTGAATAAATGCGGATCTTTAAATATTAACGTGGGTGAAGAATTTATATGCATGTCATCAGAGAGAGGATTCTTCGACACACCTTTCTGTGCGGGCATTAAAATAAAATCCGACAATAAAATATGCAATAGGCAAGTTTGCAAAGATGCTGTTACATTCTATATGCATTAAGTCTTTTTTCTTTCTTTTCTTTACCCAGCTTTAAAGGCTATTGCTCACTTCTGGTATGTTTGCTGAAAAGGTGTAAAAAATTACATTAAAAATGGAAGCTTTGCGAAGGTAGAAAATTCGTTATCAGAAAGTATGCGGACTTTGGTAAGGAGGTGAGAGGGAGAACTCAAACATCATTAAAACCGTGATACCCTAAATCCCCGCAGGAGTCTGAATATCAGGTAGTACATACTTGAGCGGATACGAAATCAACTAGGGCATGGTTCGCGTAATATAGAACTAAATATTGGGTAACTTGGTATGAATGGAGCCATAATACGGAGTCTTGACTGAGTACGTTCGAAGGAGCGTATCCTGCGGGATGGAAACGGTAATGGGGGAAACGTGGCTCGGGGCTTCCCAGGAGACGAAGGGGACTCTTTATTTAATATCCCCAGGCTGGTGTCAAGGAATACGTAGCTCCTTAGTCTCCACATGCTCACGTGCTGTACCTGCCGCGACTCACTCCAGCTCATTCTTCTTTTTTTTCCTTTTCGAGTTTTATCGATAAAAAAGTCATGACTTGCGAGTCATATACCTCCAGAAAACACTTAGCTGATCCAGCAAAAAATTTTCTCGCGTACCGCCACGTGCTGAATGAAATCAAGATTACAAGTGCGTGGAATCTTCAATTGGAAAATTGAGACTCGATGGTACTTGACTTTTTTGCCCCTCCTGCTCAATATTCTTGAATTCTCACTTGGAATAATGTGCAATTTCCAAGAGTTTTATGAAGAAAGCTGGTTCAGTCACACCGTGTCTCTATAACATGCCAGATTTTCGATTTAACTGACAAATCTATAATACTTAAATGATTACCATTTGTCAAAGTTGACTATTAATTTCTATGAAAGCGCAGAAAGTCTGGAGGCAATTTCCAGGCTAGTTATTACTTGGGGATGTGCACGCGACTTGTTTCCGAGAAGACTACCAGGTTAGATATCGGGAAGCGGAAGTCAAGGGCTCGCGGTGTCTTCCGTTGCCGACGACCGGTTTCCGGTTGGAGAGGGTGGCGGCTTTGTTCGCTGCAGATAGTACGACGATCGTGGGTGCTACTACTGATGAAATCCGTTTCTACACCACCAGTTCTCCTTTACGTTTCTACATCGTTTATTCTCCTCTTACATATACGATAATCCTAGCTATTCGCAAATTCGTATATATCTCCCTTGCACGCTTTGTTCAGTCAGCGGAAGATCCCGCTAGTTTAAAATCTACCTTATTACATGGTGGCTTGAAAGAAGAAGATAACGATGTAACGGCGTCCGATCTATCCATCGATACTCCATGTAATCGACTACCATCGACGCACGATTTAAATACAACCGCTTGCGTGACGAGCTGCAAGTGGCTCTTAAACGAAGGTAATTTATATACTCGAGCGTTTTTCATCTTGCCTAACCTGGCTCTAATGAAGCGCGACCATTCAACTATAGTAGGGATCGGATTCCCTATTGAATGTCGCATAAATCTCAATTTTCGCAATTATCGGACTGAAAGAAACTTTTAATGATGATTGGTCTCATTCTTGGAACTGTAAAACTTTTAAGATTTGTGCGGTAACCTTCCACTGGATATCTTGAAAAAATCTCTGACAAATAAATACATTGCATATATCCACATAAGATCAGAGATAGACCCTCTTTTCTTATCTTTTTCCACCCCTAATTTTCCCAATCACGATCTCCCAATCTCCGCATCATTGAGATTCAGCGAAAGACTAAAAATCCCATTTCTCCTGATTGCTCGGAGAATATTTCGAAAGAAGCTCGATACTTTTGTACCACCCTTCCCGAGATCTCCATAATTTGCACCACAAGCGAGCGAAGTTACACCTCGAGTCGGAAATTATTTCCAACGCCCCCGGCATGAATATCAGTTGGCGGAATCAAGATCCGCCATTGGCGTTCCCGCATTTTCCGGCAGAAAAAAAAATCAGTGAAGGGAGGAAAAAATAGAAGGAAAAAAAGAATCTGACTCGGGACATTTCGTCTGGTTGTGTACGGCGGGAATGGAGTAGTCCAAGAGGAAAAAGCGTCGACTGAGACCAGTTTGTGCGGTGAATTTTGTTCTTCTGGGTGAGGGTGATCATTTGAGTTTTTTACGGGACACACCAAGAAAAATGACGAAACCCATTCTGGCTCTCGCGGGAGATCGAGGAATGCCGTTTTTCATCAACCGACGACGGTGGCAATTCGTTTCGGTTATGCGCTTATATGCGTCTGTCCGCAAACCGCAGGAACAAGGAAGAGGCCCCAAGGATGAGCCGCGTGCCAACGGAATTCGATGTGGTTCTTACACTGCGAAATACTAATTGCATAGGAAAGCATTGTTCTCGCCCAAGGATATCCGCAATTTTCAATCAGTGATTATCATTTCCAGTGATATTCTTTTTGGTACGATTGCAGCTTTCAGGGAAAAGATTAAATTTTAAGAAGTCTTGTCCTTTCCAGTTTTTCAGATTAAGATCACATTAGAAGTAGGGAAAACTGGCTAGGGCCCCATCAAAATTTCTGCTCATCCGAGAAAGCAAAAAAAAATTTCAGATAATGATGAATGACTCCGGATGGTCAGAATAAACGATGGAGATATAATTCGGTCTGACGATAGCTATACTTTCTCTACTTATAAAAGTTATCTCGAAGCGCACAACTTGTTTGCTGTTAAGATGGCTTTTGTGAAAGAGGATGCAGCTAGTGTGCAGATAAGCATTTGTTGTATCGTCAACTTTTTACCTCTTACTCATTTTTTCTTTTTTCATTCTATTTTTTGTCAAGTCTACGGAGAGCATCACGGCGCGTAAACGACAGTACGGAAGAGGAACTCGAGAACTTCGAAAGAGATCGTATAATAAAACAATTGAATTCCGCGCGAACGAGTCGATAGACCCCTCTGAGAATAACGGGGTATGAAGGGGTTGGGGGTGGCTAGTTCCCTCGGGGGTATCTTTTGAAACGATATTTTCCCGTGGCGGATGCGCCGACACGACTACCGTTCCGTCGCGAAACTCTAGCCATACTTTTGCCTTCGTCTTTGTCACCGTCAGTCCTACCAACTTGAAATTGGTAATTCAGAAACTTTTTATACCAAAAGAAAAAAAAAAAGTCCTTTTTTCAATTCAAAACATTTTTCAAGATTCTAAAAATATTGAGAAATGTTTTACAGTCGGATAAATAAATATGAAAGAACTCGTAAATCGCACTGCCTTACAGATTCATTTTACTTGATATTCGAGTTTATGTCAAAGTTTATAGACATGTACATTTATACGATTTTATTCGGACGGATGAAAAAAAATTCGTATGTACGAGTGAAATGAGAATACGAAATTTTACGGGGTTTAAAGGAGTTTCATGAGATTTCAAATGATCCAGGGTTATTTCAAGGGATTTGAAGGGATTTCGAGAATTTCTTGGAATGTGTATACCGGATTCCAGAAGCGGTCAAGCCTTCCAGGAGAAAATATAAGATGACAAATCTGTTGTAATAAAACACATCATTTAAGCTTTCTGCATCCGAAATTAGATTTAAATTTGAAAAAAATAAGTTTCAATATGAATGGTAAGAATAAGAAATGAAAGTAATTAAAAACTAAATAAATAAGATGGAACAGAACAGTGAGCAAATGCAAATTCCAAATTGGTTGGTTCATATCCATGCACCTTCAGTGGAGCGGATCGATTGATATCAAGATTCAAAGCGTGTCCAGTTTCCACTATTACTTTGCGAAAGAGACAGCAGCTTGTCTGTCCGGTAATAGTATGATTTGCATTCACAGCAATTCCAAACCCGAGAGAAAATACAATCATAGCACACTCTTTGAGTCTGGGAAATTTCCCGTGGTATTCCTTTGTGTCTTGGTCGGTCTTATTAAGATCATGCCGGGCCGATGCTCTCTGGATCATCAAAGATGATGCCTCAAAGATGCACCGACAGCCTCTCGATGGGTAACTTTATCCATATTCGCTAACGTGTGTGATCTTCTCAAACTGATCAGAGAGAAGGGTCAGGAACGGAAGTTGCCGCGGAAACTACGCCAAGCCATGAATCACGTGTGGTTGGCCAGTCACTAATCCACGTTCCCGCGTTTAATTATAGTTGACGTCACGATATAATTAAACTAAATTTAGTCGACGGTTATTTCCAACTTGAGACGTTTCACGTACAACCTCGGACGAAAAGATCAAAAAGTCAACAGCCTCCGCTTTCGACGGGGACGTTTATTTCTGCAGATTTTGTTTAGATTTAGGCGAATTCGTGAGAAATCCAGACTCGTAATTTGTTTTTGTTTCCGAGTTTGTGAAATTTAAAGCACTTGCGCGATCATTTCAGTGAATTAAAGGAAACCACTGAAAATGTGACAGGTTCCAAAATAAAGATCACTCTGAAATAGAGTTCTTAAAATAAAAATTTGATAAATTGTGTAGTTGGTTACTCTATCAACCGAAATTGCAAAAAATAAAGGATCAGGTGCATGAATCGGGTCGTAAAAAGCTACTGAAACTTTAAGTCATAAATAAGGAATGACTTTGATTGCAGATTGCGCCCTAATCCAGTTTTAGAACAGGGGTTCCTGACCCGCCCATGTAATTGATTTTGCGACTACACTTTTAGGTGTGACGAGCGTCGTTAAATTTCGTCTTATATTATATGTTCGTGAGCATCAAATGCACCGATGGACGTCTTTACGGGCATGGCGACGCCATTACCGTGTGAACGGATTCTTGGCTCTCTTTTTCATGAGACATCCGTCCTCCTTTGGATTATGGAGGTGTAAATACGACAGACGTGTTTACACGACAATAAACTGAACGTCTTGTAAGTAAGTGCCTAAGTACACCAGAGATGCCCAGGCGACGACAAAGTGCGTCTTCTTCACCAAGATGACCTCTCAGAATGGCGCCATACAAAGATCCGAAAAATCACAAATTCCATTAACATTTTATTAAAATAACAGACTGGCTACGACCACCCCTAGTTTTTTTTCTTTCATATTTTTTATGCCTACCTCACTAACTTTAATGGATTTTTGACCTTGAAGGAACTTTTCTGATATAAACCATTTTTTGTATAAACCATTTCTGAGAATAAATCCTCTTCTCAGAAAGTTGAAATCCTTTTGACCTCGAAGATCGAAATGTCATTCAAACAATAAAGCTCGTCCCCAAGAATGTATCCTAAACTCCCTTAATGGAAGGTTATCTTGTCAATAGGTGGACTGATTCGCGTCGATTATTTGCGAGGAATTGATCCCAGAACATGAAAAGAGCCACCCTTAGATCAAAATTCTCATCCTCTTGAGCTGGACCACCAGCACTTGGCCACAATGTGGAATCGGGATAGAATCCTGACCACAAATACCACACCAAAGATCCTGATTGGCTTGACCGAGTCTCCCCTTTCCTGTCAGTATTATATACGAAACCTATCGTAATAACGGCCGCTGGGATAAATCCTCGGTCGTAGAGGCGACGGTAAACAGTGGCAAAACATATTTCAATCAAAGTTCCTAAGAGCTAATCCCAAAGGACTATACTCGACGAGGAAGGCAGGGAACGAGTAGAGTCAGTAGAGAATCGATGGTCAGCCAAGCAGTGAGAAAGCAGCAACAGACCTTCCAGCAAACATCTACAAACATTCACAAAGTCTCGCTTATTCCTTCATTCTATTCTCTCCTCTTTCGCGGATCACAGAAATCGTATAACTGTATTTCTGCGATATAAGGTGGTAGGTTTCACAGCCTCTCCTTAAAATATATATATATAAAGAGAGAGGAATAAAAGAAAAGGGAAGACTTCTAAAAGAGTCTTTTAGGTGAAGAAAAAAGCACAATTAAATAAAAACAACCAGATAAAAGAAGGGCAATAAGGACTTCAATTAACTTCCTTGATACACAAATAAAACGTGTAAGAAAAAAAATTCTGAGAGCTGAAAGTTATATGATTATTTCACTTACATTTTAATAAAAGAAGGACTTATTTGTTACGACCAAAAAAACGAGTTTTTTCTGCAATGAAGGGTCTTTTCTGAGAAAAAAAGAGTAACAGACGAGTTTTAATCTACGCTTTAATCAATGTTTGTCGAACACGATGAGTACTAATGAAAACTGCTACCCTACTCTGATTCTCCTGCACGCGAACACGAGAATGTCGCCGCTGTTTTTCGTCCTCTTTGCTGTCCGCTTGACGGTTTTTTTTTCACCACTGTCATTCTCTTTCAATTAAAAGCTCGCGAGCCTTAATTGCAAAAATTCCTAACCTTCGTCTTAAGTTTCTCCGTGTGGTTACAAACGGATTTAATATTCGAATCCCGTTTTGTTTTTGCTACATCAAAAAACCTTACTAAAAGGTGATTTGAAAATTTCCAAAATCGTTCTTTATCCTCAATCGATGTTTTATAGCTTCACTGTAGCTATAACATCTCTCTATGGGAAACAGAGGAATGATTCGATTGTGGGATTTACGAGCTCGACACATATTCCAAAGGGCAACAAGCGTCACACGTAAAAGATCGATCAGCACCAGAATTACGTGAGACGATGTCTGCAAACGACCTATGAGACATTTCCGGTCCCACTTTCACCCGGCCAAGTCTTCTCCATTTTGTCCGTTTAAGAAACTCTCAAAAGCTCCAAAATTCTTAATTTGTAAATAACTTAAGTGATAATCATATACTAAACGACACTAACAACATCCAATCATTTCTTAATCTTTCCAATCATAATAAAAAATGGAAAAGAGACAGAGTGCTAGTAAAAACTCAATTGGACGAATCCCCTCGACGAGTTTTCTTTTTATCTCGGTCGAGAAATTGAATTAATCGACAACTCGATTATCGGATTAAATTATTTGTCTTGCAGCCTCTGCAGAGAGTCGAGATTTCTTTTTTAACGATCTCAGTTTAACGACGAAAATTAAGCTCTGAATTCATGGGCAATCCTTATTCCTATTTCAACGCGGTTTCCCTAGTCATTACAGACTTCGTGTTACGACTTAAGAAAAAAGGCTCCCATTTTTCTTTGAAGTAATTCACATTGTTTTAAACTCTTTGTACTGCTTCTGATTTCTCTAATGCGAGAATTTTCGTTCCTCTAGATTATACACTAAATCCTTTAACTAGTTTCATTTAAATACAGATTTCAAGTGTAATAAAGCTACTGGTAATGTTTGAAGCTATTTAATTTATGTTGAACTCTGTGTTGCTGTTAGTTTGCTGGAGTTTCTTGGTGGTTTGGGAGAAGGTGTCATACCAACAAACCGGTAAGCCATCTAGGCTTTCTCGTTGCGCCACTGTTCCTCGGCAAACTTGATTAACACTGTGGCATGCACTGTCGCCAAAGCTGAGATGAGCCGTTGAAACTGTCGTCACTTCCAAAAGTTAGAAGTGAAATAACGATATAAAAACATGTGTCGGAAAAGCAAACTGTGTTGTCACGCTGAAACCACTTTACCAAAATCCAATTTTTCAGCCTTCAATGAAACGACATTAAAAGAAAAAATGCAATTAGCTCACCGAGATAGAAACAATATAAAACGTTCACTTCAAGAAAAGTGTCTAATTAAGTTACTCGACCACTTCAACTCTAACTTGACCATTATTTCCTCGAGAATTACATTTTTCAAATAAAATGCTTGATTAGCTATACTTGTGAGGTGTCTGACTGTATCACAAGTGACGTTAATTCGTTATTAAAGTGGAAACTGGAGAAGGTGAGCGTGACCAGACCTCGTAACTTTTTCGCATTTTCGCGATGGGGTCGATGCTATCTTCGTCCACGATTCTCACCAAGATCGTCGCGGATGGCTGATTTCATGTCGCGAGGGGCCCACATAAATTATTAATGCTTCCTGTCCGCGATTCACCAAGTTCGCGAAATTGTATACAAGTACAAGTGCCTCTCTTAATATATAATTGAAAAAACGGGAAATCAGATGGTAATGAAAGAGGGAGCGACGTCTTATTTAGAAACAACTTTCGTAATATCCGCATTTCAGTTGCCAACGCCAAGTGTCTTCGAAAGCGAGTCACGATTGGCTCTTCAAAAATGCATAGACGTAGGATTTATGCATTCCCTGAGATTTCATACGCCGTGCCAACTCCTTCTGCACCAAATACAATGTTATGCGACGAGAATTACGTATTTATTGGATTTCATGAGAAATATATCGTCTCCAATTTGAAAACCTAGGATAACCAACTCTAACATTACCAAGAACGATACACAAGAAAGGCTCATGTCCTAAATAAATCTTTACAAGAAACTTGTTCTTATCATTAAACGCATTGTAAAACTCTAATCGCCCTGAAGAAAACTTTCATTGAACGCGACAACAGGCACTAACAAGTTTGATAAGGAAATTGGCCAAAGTCAAGAGGCAAGTGTATGGAATTTATGACTTGGTTGAATAACAACGACAAGGGAAAGGTGACGTTAGTTAGCAGACTTAGCACCGCCAAAGTGCCCACGCGCTCTCCTCAATAATCGGGAAAGGCCATTGTTGGGCCAAACGATAAATACGAGGTGCGGCCAATGAATCGACTTGTAAACCGGATTAGCACAAGTGCAAACGGGATTACTTGTTCACGGATGATCGCCTCGCAGATTCGTAACTCATATGACGAGGCTTGCACTTTGATTGCAACGTATGGCCTTTTCGAGCTCAGTTGTAACTCAGAATATCCTCTGATCGTGGGTGCACATTTGCCAAAAGCCCACGCCATTTCGGCTCTTCGATCCGCGAAGAGCCCCCGGATATCGATCGCAATTAACCAATGAATGCGAGCTGGGACCCGTCGCTCGATTAAGATCGGACAATGCTCGAAACTCGGGAAGAGGAAAGGTTTCCGAAAGGTTACTTCGTCGTTACGATCAAATCGCTCCTAAGTACCAAATGCTTCCCAAAGGAGGATGGAGAAACAATGAATTATGGCCGCGTACATGCCGTAAAACAATTCGGTTTCAGATACGTCTTTCAGATAGCGTACACTTTATTTCCACTCTACTTGCTCGATTTTCAAGATTCGGAAAGTATAATAAATTTAGTTGAGCAATGCTCTCTACCTCAGTTTGTCTAGATTTTATTCCCATGGAATCTACTACTTCAAATCATTATTATCCCTTCCTTGACAGTTGGGTGTAAGAAAACAAATCTTTAGTATTTTTCAGAGGGTCGATTACGTCATTTCGCACTTCTCATTTGTCACTTTCCACCTTTCAACAAAGTCCAAACGTTATCAATGACTTTTCAGTTGATATTACTCATTCGATAATACAGAATGACGTCAGGGGTAAGAATCTGCAAATGATGAAGAAATTCAAAAATTCACAGATACATCAGTTGTCATCTTGGAACAATGAAACTTTTTGCCAATTCCGAAAAATTGCACAATCAGCTCATCCAACAGCACATGATAAATAATTCAGACAAATATTTCCATACAAAATTAAGGTTGTATCGATGCTTATCCGGTCAATCACAAATTTCGTTGGAAACAAGCTGTGTTCGTTATGTGGCTTTGTCCACATGAGTTCGCCGAGTCCGGCGTGACTGTGCACGATAATTAGCGTTTGTTTTCTATACTCTTATAATTAAAGCCGATCGTGGGGCGCAAATTATGAATCTGTTCATTCCCGACGCGTCTGGTCTTTTGTTAATATTTCGCATCAGTTCGGTCGCGATCGTTAATAAATCTCGTTTTGGTCGAATAAGCGAAACCGTAAAAGGTGTCATGCAGCGAGTTATTAACAGCGAGTAGAAGCGCATGATAGAACAGGGTAACAACACGGAGAAAGAGAGACGGCTTGCATTAATTATACGCACAGAGATTCACCAGGATCAAGGGTTACAGGGGAAGGTGGGGGCGGAGAGACGTTAATTACGATTGCCTGTCATCTCCCAGCGACGACAGGAGTTCCCAAAAGTGACGCAAAACAGGTTGCTTGCAAAGTGCGAGTATCGCTCATCAACAGTGGCGTAGCCAAGAGAAACTCAAAGCTGATTTTGACCCCTTATTCCCAAAAGCATCTCATCACGATTTCTTATACAATTTAAGTTAACTCATCAACGTAACGACATGTAAGAAACTAAACTTGATAATCTTGATTAGCTGAAGACTTCAACAACTCAAATTAGAATTTTCAAAGTTGGGAAAATCTAATACATTATTTATGTTCTATAATAAGATGTTCTATAATAAGAAAATTTTTAAGCTTAGGTATAAAGACTTGGATATAAAAATGTGATTCGATAGTATTGATTAAAATAATTTTACATCCTGCAATATCTAAACTAATTTTGCAGGAAGCAACTTATAAAATTTTACAGCTTATTTTTCGTGCATAAAACGAGTTTGAGGAAACTTTTTTATAGCCTGAAGGATAATTTTTATAAAGAAATATTCAGCGAGGGAACTATCAAAACTCTAGGAAATTCATATAGATTCCACAATATAGTTTAACTATGCTTTTCTGAAGGTAAATCGAAAATGGTAAAAAATTAACTTTGTATTGAAAATACATGATTTTTGTTATAAATAAATTTTCGAGATACAATAAAATGGAAACCACTTCCTCTGAATAAAGGGACTGAAATAAAGTCATAAGGCCGAACAATTCCAACGTATCGGTTTTTTATTTCACTTTAATAATGACAGAAGAGGAAGTGGTTCACCGAAGCGAAGTCCGAGTTCTCTGATGGAGAAAATGAACCATTCTCGCCAAGTGGGATCGATCGAATTAAAGCAAAGGGTGGCATAATGAACACCCGACGCTAATTATCGTAGCGAAGGAAAGTGCCGGAAGGTGGAAAGCGAAACGAAATCCCGCTTCGCGTACCGATAGCGTGTCGCATGATTTGCGGAGGCTTTTATTGTTCGCAGATCTTGGTCCGTGATAGGCGCTACTTTTGCACGAAAAATCGATGCCCTGTAGTCGACTACTCGCTTTCAATTCTAACCATTTTTATATTTGGAACAGGACAATTCAATTGTGCTTTAAAGTCATATAAAGAATAAAGCAAAAGAAAAAAAAATGAAAATAAAGAAATGTAGGCTCCAGAAATAAGCTTGATGAATGAAAATTAAAGAGAATTTCTAAGTAAACCTTGCATCATCTCCAAATTCTGCAAGTTTATTTGCCATATTCTTGAACCTGGAGTTTGCCTAATTAATTTAAAACGCAGTTTCATGATTTATCCACTCATTAAAGTAATTGCCATAAAAAAAGTGAAATGGCCTCTTGGCGCGGAGAATTTATATAAATTGAGCCCCTTAGGTCATAATTTGTCCAGATCAACACATTCTTTTTTGGTACATATGCATACATACATATTCGTAAAGTCTACGTCACTGAGTGTACGATTTGTAACTCTGCTCGCAGCAATTAGCGAATAAGCGTTTTGTTCCTCTCCCTTGTATAATTAACGCCATGTTGAAGGTTTCAGGCAAATTTTTAGCTGCTGTTTCGTAACACAATGCATTCTCTCTACAACAATGACCATTTTTCAGAATCTCGTTCTAGAAACTACAACAAATTTGTCTCGCCAAGTGAGAAATTTCTAGATCTTATCGAAACGCTTCTGTCATTTCTTGAAATGCAAACGAAGCGTCTAATTTATGCAAATACATTAGTTGGGTAAGGCAAGTTGAAGTGAGCTGAGGTTTTCACTCTTACTTTTTCTTAGTTTAGAAAAAAAAAAATTAATTGACTTTCTTCACGAAGGACTATAAATCGTGAGGCATTTCAACATCTCTAAGTGTGTTGAAAAGAGATTAATGTGGTTTCTATTTAAATATTTAATTATAATTATTATGTTTATGAAGCATGTAAAATGATAAACGACTGCATAATCACTAGAAGTACAGTCAGCCAAGAAAAAAGTGACTATTTTTTAAATAAGAGTTTTTCTTGAAAAGGTATGTTAAAAAGGACTTGGCAGTGAGGCTAGCGAAGCCTCATACTTGCGCTCTACTTGCGCTCTACTTGCGCCCTACTTATAGGCTTAAGTGTCTTTCCTCGAGGAGAACTTCATAATAGTATCTTCAGCTTCTCGTCTAGACTTCACATTTCTGTTCAACGAGATGGGCGAATTTAATAGCTTGTCGTAAATGAGTACCAAAACTATAGAGGAAACTCTGATATGTAGAATATGTCCAATACCCTTTGTCTTTGAGAACAATACATTATCTACTGTTCTCTTTTCTGGTCTGATGATTGAATACTTGAGAGTTTGGGCAACGTTAACGGAGTAATTTTAATCTAAACTAGCAAAACTTCATCCGGCTTCAAGGGATTTCAAATATGTTCTAGTTATTTCAAGAGTCTTTAAAACTGTAATCGACACTACTATTTATGATAACATCTGAATCTGACAAGCGATATGGAAGGATGAAAATGTATTTTGAATCTAATAAACAGGATTTTCCACGAACCCTTGTGCTGCGAAAGAGAATATCGTTTAAAAAGTAACACCCTCTTGACGTGCGTGCGTGCGTACGAGTCTGGCAATCCACCCCGCGTCACTCGAAATGATAGATGGCACACTAATCGTTCGTATTTACACAGCACAGGTCTGGCTTTTTAGTTTTTCCTCATATTCGTTTTTGTTTTCCAATCGGACGTGATCTGGTGACGCGAAGGGCGTAAAGCTTATCGAGTCTCAAATTTTACACACCAGCCACGATCTTTCGTTAAACCATCAACCTGTTGGCCAGATTTTAGACAATTGCCCTTTCGTGTTCTACCCGGATTAGCGGTTAATCTCTTGAGAGTGGAAAGTCAATCCAAAACCAGCTAAGCCCTTCTCATTTGCCTCAGGGTGACATTAATATCAAAAAAGTCCATTAGAGGGGAAAATTATTCAAAATAAAAATTGCTTCGCTTATATTATCTTATCGCCGCCAACAACTACAATATTTTATGAAAATATGAGACTAAAAAAAGAGTAATTTGTGGATCGAAGAAAGCACAATCGTCAATCAAGGTTATAATAAGTCTTGTTGACAGGAGACATGAATAAAGAGCAGAGGATGTACTTCTCTTGCTGCGATGGTAGCAGGTGGATGCAATACGTGGCCAATATGAAACCGATGTAGGCTCAGTTGGGCTAATCGATCAAACTCTCAGAATTCGGGTTCATGTCGAGCTGATGGTTATGCACCCTTCGACTTTCACGTTAGTTTTTAAGTTCCCCAACCCCCATCGCTTGTTAACTTGCCCCTGGAGAACAGAATTTGCTAGAATTACGAATACACGTTCGGCAAACGATTTCAAGAGGATTTGCGAGAAAATGATGATTCATGTTGACGCACCGTTTTTCGAACGGCTATCATCCGGAGTTTTTATTCTCAATTTACTTGAGCTTGATAGGATAAAGAATGGCATTACTTTCAAAACTGACGGATCATTCTTCGGAAAGTATATTTTATATATGATTTATGGACTTTATGGAAGTATCAGTTTTTCATAAAGTGAGCTTATCTTTCAGATGTTTCTTCTTTTTTTCCACTTGTAGATTTTAGCATGAGAATCATTGTTATTTATTGTATATATAAATGGGTAAAGATCTGTATACTGGAAGATAAACCAAGCATGCTACCAATTGTTCTTTTAGATCACGAAGAAAAATAGCCAAATATCTTTAAACTACAATATCTTTTTTGCAACTGTACCAACGTAACGCCTCGGGAGATGTTTTGTGCAAAGAAGGTTAGTAGATTCCATAATCCTTCTTCGTCAGAACATTGTATGCCAGAACGTCCACCACGCCCGGCATAAGAAAAGACGGTAAGGCGGTCTGCGATTAATGAGAGGCACTTTGAGAATATGCCGGATGCAGACTGGTTAACCCGGTTGCCACGGCAACAATTAATTTACTTCGTTTTCGCTCAGATAATTGAAAAATTGTCGATAGTCCGAGAAGAAGGTCGGGATGAGGTTCACTCTATATAATAGTAGGTAGTGTGCAGAGACCGATACGGAGACGCGGCGCCCGATATATAAGAAGCGAGAAAACGGAGTTAATTAAACGGCTGAGTCGAACCGTGAAAGAGGGATGAGTTGAGCGAGGGGTGGAGCAATAAGAATTGGGTGGGGGAAAATCGAGGTAGACGGAAATTAAAAATGTAAATCTCTCTGATTGGAAACCGCGGACCAGATAACCGTCGACGTACGTTCTGCTGATGATGGCCTCCCTTCAAATCCCTATTTTACTTAAATTAAAAATTGTTCTTTTTTGCGGAAAAGATGCGCCGCAAAGTAATTCAAGAACTTGCATTTCTGACACTAATTTACTAGAGTCTTTATTCTTCCACGATCGTTGTATAATTACTACTTTTTCTTTCAAGACACAATTACGCGATGAAAAATTGCTTCGACAAAGAGGGATTCATTTTAAGCCACAGTTTAAAATTTTAAACAATTTAGACTAGAGAAGCTATCAAATCGGAATTCAAAATATTATTAAAATATGCATCAAAATATTATTCTAAATACAGCAAGGTTTCGACTCTTCTAATTTAAAAACTTTATATTAATTTTGACTAAAAATGGCGAGACCCGGACGTGTAAAATTAATTGATTTACTGCAGTGTGAAGGGAGAATATGAATAAAACTGTTGTCGTAAATAGTACATGAAACAACAGAGGTCATTGCACGAGAATAATAAAATATTAATCTGAAAATGGATAGGCTGGGAATAGAGGGAATGTTCGATGGATCCGTGGGGAGAAATCGATATGGAGGATGTGTTTTAATCAAATTGGATATAGAATTAAATCGAGATGGTGTTGTATTCATTGAAACTGGCAGTAGTATTATATACGTAAACATTTGGCTATCGAGAGTGCGTCAATTTCCACAGATAATGCGATATCCGTGCGATCGATCGATTGACCTTACCCTCGGTTAAGCAATTAGCTCACGGACGTGGACTTCGTTCTGCGTGGAGTCGTGAGGTAAATTACAACTTAAGGGGTAGATATATCTCGCGCCAAATTAGAACCATGTATTTCACTCGCCACTATGCACCAATGTTTTTTTTCCACACGATCCTCTCGTTTCTGCAAATGAGCTCCCAGATACGGTACTTCATTTTAAAGATTTCGAATGTTCGAAGATGAGAATTTAGAAGTCGAATGTTAGGAAAGATGAGAATTTAGTTTCAGATTATAATGTTATAATAAAACATATTAACAATGTTATAAGAACAAATTTGCAAATTCATTAAATTTCATATAGCAATGCAATAAACCTAGATTGCAGACATAAAATTCAACTTCACGCAATAACGTTCAATATTGAGTGTATTAAATTGTACTAAAAAAATCATTAATTCATTCATGATTTTAATGAAACGTTTCCCACTTCGAAAAACTTTAACTACCATTCCATTAAAACTTTCCACCGAATAACGAGTATATCTGCTTTTCAAAACTAAACTCCAACTTTTCCAAAACTCTCTCGAACATCTCGACCATTTAATTTCGTTGAAACGTTTCTCGTCAGCTTCGATTTCTGGATCGGTGGTCCTATTAAACCCCTCGTTCTGCATTTGACGGGGGCGATCGAAAAAAACAGGTTGATAAGACGAATTTGACGATTCACAAAGCGTTTTTGGTCCGTAAAATTGCATTTGCGAGTGCGGAGGAAGCATCGCGACGCTCGCATCGTGTCGCGTGAATGGACCTTTTGCATCACAATCTCTGATATGCGCTTTTGACAAGGTTTCACGATATATACTTACGTATTTACGTATTTAGTCTCCAACCCCGTTCTCGAGACTCTCCCTCGAAAAGTACTTAATGCAACAAGACGACCTCGCTTTTATGCACTCATGCGTTTGTGCGTTTATGCCTCGATTGCCAGCTCGTCGAGGGTACCGAACACGATTTTCTCACACACAAGTTTGCGCAAAACGTCCGTTATGCGTGTGCATATGAGTAGAATCATTTGATGGTATATACTGCACATACTTTGTAGAAGCAGTGTAAGCTCATGCTTCTTGCTTGAAAACCACGCCTAGTCGACCGCGCGTGTTAATTCCGCTCGCATAAATTTCGGGATTAAGTGCATACGTTATACTTAGGGAAATGTGAGTTTCTTGTCTTTTTATTCCACCCCTGCATCGCGCTTATTTTCACCCTTTGGCCCGTTCTTCTTCTTATATACGCATGTTTATGCATATTCCAAGAACAGCCAGGATTAGCGAAGACAGCGATAAGACCCAAGAGATTCTCAAGACCTCTAACCAAGACTTAACGAATGTCTTTATGCAGAGCGTTAGGTCATACTTTGAAGGAAAAGTGAATCAGCTCTTTGTCGTTCAAGAGATGCACCGGTGAATAGAAACGTAATTCTTGTACCGAGTCCCATCTGTATACATGCAGAGAAATATATATATTTCTCTTCTGAAGAGAAGAAATAACAATTTCAAGTAAAACGACCCGCAAAGCGAAATAACAATTTTATATATTTATTTACAAGGTTTTAAAAAAAAACCGACTGCAGATTTTTAATCTCCAAGAGTGGATAAGAAAAGCTTGAATCGAAAGTAGATTTTAATGTGATTGAAAAGATTTTTGCGAAGCGAGTCAATGTAAGATGCATTTGATTTTGATCGAGAGTCGCGATGTCGAAATTAAATCGCTGAAACGGGACGATCTTATCGTAAGCGGAACGGCGTGCCAGTGACGTCGATAAAGTCGTCGTCAGGGGTAAAGATAGGGAGTGACTCTCGTTTTCCTCCATGACTCTTTTTTTTCGCAATATTCTTTGGTACCAAGGGGGTGCCTCGTAATAATTCGAATTGCCCTAGTTCGAAAAGCCACTCGACGAAATGTCACGACTGAATGAACTAACGAGAACACCGAAATCGATTTCGAACGCGAATAAGAAAAGGGAAAAGCAACGAGAGGGGAGAAAAAGGGGGAGAAAATTGCATAGGTACCAGCGAAACGCACGTAATTACCTGTTACTAACATTTCTCAACAAATTATTCATTTCAACCCGCGAGGAATCATTTAATATTTCAGTCGAGCTTATATCGTCACGTGAATCAGTATATAATTCTAGTGCACTTTTCATTGTAAATTTTTAAACATCTCGACTCTGATTCGATTTACGTCTACTTTTACCTCCATTTTTAACGAGATAAATAGTTTCCGAAGTTGTCATTTTTAAACGATCTTCCGGGACAGATAATTATCGTAATATTTTAAAAACTTACGTGTAACGTTCATTATTCAAAGGTTCAAAACACTTACCTGAAACAAAGAAAAAATATACGATTAGTATTTTTCATTTTATATACGAAATAAAGAACTTAATCTCTAGTATTTCTCGTGACAGATAAATGGAGTAGAAAATAGACAGGTCCTTAGAAAAAAAAGTCTGGAACTATTGACTGGGCTTTCCAGATTGGCAGAACATCCAATAACTCGCCTCGTTACTGAAAACTACCTCTTAGTTGGGTGGACCGTTTGAGAAGGGGTCCATCTTTTAGATGCTGTCAAACTTTGATATCTATACTCGACATCGAATCGAGACAGGCGAATCGAAGTTGACTTTGTGCAAGCGTCAGCTTCTATAATTTCACATCACCCGACACCTTTCAGAAGGTGTAAGGCACGTGCTAAGGAAATATATCAGAGATCGAAGATGAGAAGTTGGGCGCTTCTTAACAAGGGTAGTTTGAGTCATCCCCTAGATTTAAAAGAGTTCGGTTTCCTTTTATCGAGAGGGACCCCTTGGCCGCAACCCTTCTGACACACGATACCAGATACCGGAAAGAGAGTGTTGAGCAGCAAAGGGGGACAAAGAGAAGTGGCCAGACCTGACTACTTCCGATCTTTAATTGAGCACCACTCCGCGATTTCAAGGGATGATGAACCTGCTTTTGATGCTGTCTGGCGCGTTCAATACATCCTCGCAAATCTTTTGATCAACCCCTTCGAGAAAATTGCGAACGAGTTACCTGTTTTTGATTCTAGATAAGACGCGACCTAATAAAGATAATAAATAACAAAATCTTGCCTGGCTTTCAAATAGAATTTTAATTTTATTTCAAATACGAAAAAGTATCAGTCAGATCATAACGACATTTGCCAGAAGCGTTTTCATCGCTGCTATAAATATTTTTTTCTCTGATCCTCTGGATCTGGAGAGAAAGGAAGTCCTCCACTAACATTAACCAACCGCACTCCCTCAATTAATCAAAAGCCTGAGATTCAACCGAATTAAAAAAACATCAGCCTCTTTCTTTTATCTGTTATATGATATAAACGGAAAAAGAGAGTCCAGAGATAAGGATGTACCAGGGAGAGTGGAAAGGAGATAAATCAGTGGACAGGAAGACGAAGAGGTTGCTTAGTTGTTTTCAGTTTGACGCTGAGGAAACAGCTCTAGAGTTCCCCACATTTTCATCTTAATGAAGTACCCTCTATGTTCAAGCTCAAACTCACAGGAACGAAGGTGCGCTGTACCAGGAAAAGGTGGTTAGATCTAGGTGGGTAGGTATACAAGTTATGTAAATTGTAGGTAGTATCTACGCGCAGGATCAGGACTTAAAGTACCGCCAACGAGAGCAAGGCGCGATGTTTCGAGCGTTCCGACGACGCAAGAGTAACCCCAAGTAACGAGGCGTCCAATTATCGGCTCGTCGGGACGCCTCACCCTCCCACACCCATTCCCCTTACTCTCTTTCCTTTCCTTTCACTTTTCTTTTTTTCTTCATTCCTTATCCATGTGTCGATTCCAGTTCATTTTTCCTACCTCGAGAAAAAATATTTCATACACTTGTGCCATTTGGCAATTGATAGGGTCAACCAATAACTTAGTACTGACATATTATTATGTTAAGTAATCTAAGCACGCCACCATTTGGCCACAACCCCTCCATGCTAAAGAAATTCATCTTTCAAGTTTCCTTTTTCATATTTTTTCATATTTCCTGATATATGAAATAATTGGCACTAGAAATTCAGATTAAACATTTATCGCGAAAAATTGACAGCGTTCGGCGTCTTTAACCTTGAGCAACCGGAAACCTTATCTGACATAATCGAATCGCAGTGAAGCGAGACGACCCTCGCCATTTGGTTGTTGGCCAAATCCCCGAGGTCGTTATTCGACAAAGTCTGTGCGACCTCAACTTCCATATAGGATAGGATAGAGACCTCCCTGATATCAAGGTCCGGAAGTCCAGATCAGTAAATCTGCCTGCGATGGTTTGCTAATTCATAGTCGACGAATCGCGGCATAGTGACTATACAGGATACAGAGAACTCATCTCCTGTCTAAAGACTTTTCGTCGCACTATAATGTCAAGTTTAGCGTCGCGACGTCAACACCGTCGACGACGTGGCATTAAAACTAGTGAACTTATGTCGCCGCCCTCGTTTGAGGGATGCAATGCGGAGACATTTTTTTGCCAGAAGATACAAAAATAAATTTCCAGCTATAATTTGATGCTATTTATGTGTTCAACAAAAAAAAGGACATAAAAGTATGCACCGACTACAAGTACACAGGAATTGAAACTCAAGGTCTCTTCTTTCCCTCTCATCACTTGTGTTTACGAGCCAAAAGTCATTTTTGCGTCTGAGATTTAACGTAAAGTACCGTGAAAATGCCTAAACTTCCCACGTTCTCTGCATGTTTGGCGAACGAGAGATCTGCATATTTTACCGCAGACGCCCCTTACTTTACTCTTAATTAAAATGAAATGTCTGCTGAATGCTGCATCGCAGGATTAAGAGTCTATAAAAATAATTTTTAATCTGCAAATAATTCCGAGTCTCTCCTAAATGGAGGAAAATCAGCCCTTTATTTGTGAAACTGTCTTCCTTCCAAGATTAATGGTCAGAAATCAATTTGCCGCTTTCGTAATGGGATCGAATAAAATTTATGAGATCACCGAGTAACTCCTCGCTCTTTGATCGTTAATGGGTTAATATCAGAGTGCAGCAGGCGTTCGTGCTTGGTAAATCGTGTGGGCTGCCTAGTTGGCCAACTAGCAAAAGAAAGCAAGCCTCTCCACACGCACATTACACATAACACGAGAGATCATGATGCACGATGTATAAAGGTACGGTTGCAGTCTATAGGGTCTGCACTACAATGTAGAATTGTAGAATTGTAGGGACTCGCTAAGTTCGTGGGTGGAAATGTGGAATGGATGGAATACGACGGGAAACAGCAGAGGGGAGTGACCAAACCTCATAAGATATCCGCCACGAAACAACAAACAAGCTCCTCTGGCCGAATGCTGGATCTCACAGTTTGGAACTTTAACCCTCCTTTCATCCGAACTCTGTACACCTCCTCCAAATTGGAAACGTGTCAAACCTGATTTCAAGAATCATTTCTTTCCACGCGACCTCGTCCCCAGGGGAACAGGGAAACACGATTCGTTCCCATTTGTTCGGAATGATCCACCAAAAAAGATATATGAAACCTCTAATCTCATTGTAAAAGGAAGAGTGTAGTATAATTTCTCACAAAGAAGATCGATGATACTTTTGATATGTATTTTTGACATTAGCACCATTTCTCCTCTTTCTTTAACTTCCACTCTTTTATTTCTGATCTTCCGCAAGAAAGGAATGAATGACATTTATGTGCAATGAAAATTTGATTGCTCCTCAGAGAATGTGCCACGAACTATAAAATTGTGGAGCGGAAGTCATCAGCGGACAACAGCTGGATGTCTTTCATTTGATTCCTGAGGATTTCGGCTGAGGATATAAAGTATTTTTCATAAAGGAAGAGGCAAGTCGACTTTTAAAGCCCAGTGGCACGTGAGAATCCAATTTAAGCGTTGCTGTATACGAATTAAAGAAGTGTATCGTATCGACCAGCATTCGGAAGCTGTCACCTTTAATATCTGTGATGCATCGGACAACAGAATAAAACCCTAGCCAGACACATAAAAAGCTAGTTCACCTCTAACGTCCCGACCTTTTCGGCTTTCGTCGTGAGTTACACATCTGTTGTATCTTTGGCATTAATCATGGGATAATCCTTTTTATGTAAACCCACCCTAGTCTCCCTTATTCTTATACGTTGAAATTTCCTTTCTTTATTCCCAGATACCTGCATGTGCATATTCGAAAGGGGAAAATAAATAATTTCATTCAAACTGGATTAGTTTAAACTTGTATCAAATAATAGTTAAAACACAAGCAAAGTAATAATTTTACTTTCACTAAGTAACTTAAACTTTCATTAAATTATTGAAATAGAGTTTTCTCCACTCGAAGATGTTATTTTCACAAGCAAGAATGGCGATAAATAACAGAGGTGGGAGGGGGAGAGGGAAAGAGAGGGGGAAGAGTATGAATGCGCGAGAGGAAGATACATAGCTTTCTACTTTTACTTGAAAGGCGGTCCAGCGTAACCGAATCTCGGTCTATCGAATTACCCTTAAGTAATTGGAAGCCGAACGTTTCTTACTACTTGAAATCTAAAACTAATTACAATCCAACTGCTTTCATTCTGGCCACAATTGAGTTTTAATCAGCTTCGTTCAGAGTGCCATTGAATTAATGGAACAATGTCATAGATTCGAGATTCGCATACAATATTAAATGAATTCAATGAAACAAAAGCGCCTCTATGGATTTCGTGTCATACCCTGCATTTATGATTTATTCTTTTAAAAAATGACTCATTTTTCAAATATATTTCTCACTCAACATTTTGTATTATTCAGTTATTATTTATATAAGAAATTTATTGCTGTTTTCCCAGACAATATCTCTGTAGAGTAATAATATCCTTATGAAGATTCAATTGAACACTAATAAATTTCCGGTAGTCGGAAGAGAGGAAAATAAAATTACGAGAGCTGCTTTCGATGATCCGCTAGTAAATCGAGAGTATCCCTAAATCAAAAAGTCCTTTGAAGTTTCAGCTTCAGCCACTCATATGCGGAAGCTTCGAAGCCAAAAAAATATCGGGATTTATTGCGGCAATTAGAACCCAATTAACAAGCACCTATATTGGTTCTCTGATTGCCTACCTTTGTCGGGCTTAGACTTCTTGATCATCGCTGAAATTAGTACTCACATAAAACCCGTGCGTTCCAAAAACTTGAATTTTTATAATGTTCTCAATAAATCATTCAATGATCATCAGCCTTTCGCAGAAAAAATGGTGCATTTTAGAACTTGCTCTATCAAACTTTATACAATATTTAAGCTTGGAAACGTCAAAGTTAGCAAATTTAAAGTGTTCAAGTTGGAAAATAGCTTAAAAACTTTATTTTAACTCCCATGTCTTTTATTTCCACAGAGTTAAAAAGTGGAGCATCGGAAGTTTAAAATGATGAAGATTTAAGTTTTATTAAATCGAGATGAATGGAGTGAAAAAGTAATTGCTCAAAGAATAAGTAGAATTCTTAAAAACGAAGAAATATATCTTTCTATTTTTCCTAATTCTATTCTCTGCAAAAATTGTCTTTTAAATTCGCACAGCTAGGTTAACGAACCTGTTATAATACACAATATAATCTCCAACAATGTATTTCTCATACAAAGAAAAGCTTCTTACTCTGCTTCTGCACTTTCTAAGGCTTGCGACATTAAAAAAGAACCTCTCGGGACTTCCTCGCAACTTAAAGTGTGAACTCTTTGCCTAAGGTTCATGAAACCTTGGCAATATACTATCGTGTCGTCATTCGACGCCGACGAACTCGAGACCGATCGTTAAAACAACGAGACTATCTCTCTTTCTCTCTTTTTCCCTCACATAGCTTATTGTCTTTGTTTCTCACTCATCCTCTTTCAGTGTCTCTGTCAGAGTGCCGACACGCGATTCACAAGGGAAGAACTCGCAGCCGGTAATCAGTCCGTCTTAAAAATAGTTTTAATTCGAAAGGGTCGTGAACGACCGTAATGAAAACGTCATTACACAGCATAAGACGTTGTTAGGACACTCCTGCGTAATCTTGTGTCATTACCCTTCATGATTTTGTCATTACCGTAATTTGCCGCTTGGAAATTAGAAGGTCATCATTAAAAACGATTCTCCATTCTCGTGCGACGATTGACTCCAAATATGGTCAACAACTGCACAAGCCAATCTTCTTTTATTATTTTCATGTAGCTTAACTCCATTTTTTCTTTATTTTTATTTTCAAGAGGATTCTAGTATAAAATTTACGAGGATTCGCTTCATCGACGGATGCAGTTAAGGAGATTCCACTTTCCATCTTAGATTCACATTCGCAATTTATCGCAAGACTTTACGTCTTTATTGCCAGTATGGCTAATCCTTTCAGAAACTTTAGGACTGGTATCAACTTTCATTGATCAAAGTGCCCATTCCCTTAGATCTTCAATATTTCATTCATTCCTAGTTTCTGATTCAGTATTAACATTTAGTAATTCCAACTCAGAAACAAGAAACAATTTATATTTAATCCTGAGATGCCTTTTCCAGTTTTTCTCCACTGATGAGAGTACTCTGCCTAACTTAGTATTCAGTCAAAGGAGTAAATTATAAAAATTAGCGCAAGTTCAGAGATCGAAGAAGGCTCGATTAATTTTGCCTCCCTAAGCTGGCAAAGTTGCTTGGAAGGCGCATTCTTTTAAGAAAGGATGCGGGGATAACAAATTAGTTTCCCGCTCAAGCTAAAGTTTCAGGATCTTCAGCAGTCTGAAGTAGCTTCCGTCCAACGTCTACGTGAGCTTCGGAATTCTGTACGAGTCCTCGGGAATAGCAATTAACAGCCGGTGCAGGAGAGTTTGATTACCATCCACCTTATCCTTCCTCAGGCGTCCTTTATTTCCCTTTAGTGAGTCCTTCCCTCGACTTCCTTGTCACCCTGTTTTTCCTCTCGCTCGTTTTTGTGGGTGAAAGCGGGACGCTCTATAAGAAATTAGCGACAAACTCTGTCGGAAAGGCTCAACGTTCGAATAACTGAGACAATGGTCTAACTTGCGGTTTTGTTAGAAATACGCGAGAAACTCTCCAGTTTTGCGAAAAGGTATAGTTGAGACACCTTTCCGGGCAAGGTAAGCAGTTTAATTTGTTTACGTCCTCACCGCAAGAGGATTTGCTGATTTATCTAAGCCCTGCGGGAGTCCTCGTCAGCACTTTTGGCAACTATATGTATATATTGTATATGTATACTAAGAGAGCAGTGTTCCTCGCTAAAAGGCAGAAATCAAATTTGGAATCTCGTTTTCAACAAACCAAAAGTACTAGGGAAAAATCGATAACTACCTAAATACTTCTTCTAACGCAAGTCTATTTTCAACTCGTCACCTCTGGAAGGTTTTATGTCCATCCATTGTGTTACACAAACACGCGAGCTTTTGTAGCTTACAAATGACTGAAGTTTCATCACGCTCGGTTTGGCGTAACGTACTTTTATATCATTTGCATTGGGCAACGTAAGTGCTCCTTTGCGTGCAAATAGAGTATATACAAAGCGAGACTCTTGATAAGAGATAGTGTCAAACCACATTTTATAGTCATATCGAGAAAAATGAGTTCAAATCTTTGGCTGACCAAGGAAGTCGTATGATACGAACTTTATGCTCCTATGGTTATATGTTACCTGTTTTTCTTGCTCAGCTAGAGAGCAAGTATTATCAACTGATTAGCAGTCGAGCAGTAAAGGACACTTTTATTGGTCCTATCGAACTAGATAATCGCAATGTAGGAAAGTATAGCACCGTGACGAAAAAATATGCAATAAAGAAGTTGATTTATATTTTGAAAACTGCAACTCCTTATCTGGTATCAAATCATGAGACAATGAAATGTTTCAGACAACAATCAGATAATAACTCATATGAGCAATAATAGAATGAAGATTGCTCATTATTGAGTCTATTCAGTAATTAAAATTCTTGTTTAATGTTGCATTCTCTTAGATAGCATGGGGTCCCTTTTAACGACTCTGCTCTCTTTTTCTCTCCTTTTTTTCGGTCTCTCTTCCTCTCATTTTGTCCCCTCTTCGCTCCTTCCACTCATTCCTTCCTATCTCGACAGTTTAGGCCCTCTTAAGGTCTTAAAGCACTCCCCATACACAAGAGCACGTACGCATGTTGGTAGTGCTCGCATTAAAGAGCGACATCATAGAGAAAAAAATGAGAGTGAAGGAGAGAGGAGAATCTTTCATTTTTACACGTACAAAGCAATATGACGCGTCGCGACTGGGTATGCACAATCAGCCCGCAGTGATTGAGGCATTCATAGGGCGTGGGCACGCACTTAAACTCACACTTATGCCCACTGTCAAATTCTCACGCTCTTTTCGGACCCGGAAAAAGACCCACGAGCGGTGCTAAGGGAAACCTTGAGTGCTTCAAATCGAAAGCGAAAAATCTTTTGTCGTCCACTGAATCGTAATCTTTTGTCGAGTCGCGATCTTGTACTTACATATATTGCTCTTCAGTTCACTTCTTTTATTTATTTCCCTTTCTTCCCAAAGCTCAAAACATATGTTTTTTCAACAGCTTTTATTTTAATTTAATATACAACATTCGAAATCTCTTAAAATTCCACGACGATATTTAAAATCCTATAAAATCCCATAAATGCCTTAAAATCTCATAAATTCTTAAAAATCCCTATTAATTATTAATTCTCCATAGACTAATAATTAAATGCGAGAGACAGAGTACACATCTATAAATTCTCTAAATTTTGGGCTCTGTCAAGATTGGAAGACACAAATCTTATACAAAAATTGAATAAATTAAATAGGAGCCAGACAAATAACGAGCTAATCCCAAAAAATCTGGCGAGGCTACTTTAATTTGTACGCATCGGTCTCAACCAGTCAGCAACAAAGGGCGAGATTTTAATATGCATACTTTTCAGCAGCTATTCCTTTCAACGCGGCTTTTTCACTTTCCCCCTTCTCCGGATGAAAAATGTTTCTCCGTCACGGACGAAAAGAACTACGCTCGTTTCCTCCTGCTACGTGCTAGCCGTAATACAAACCTAATGCCCATAACTGATGTCCCAAGACAAGCATGATGCGCATCCTTGGAGACCATCCATTCTCAAGAAATTCCACCTACCCTCGATTTTTCATCTTCTTTATGTATCTTTTTATCATAATCGGTATGCGGCAATCACCTTGTTACTGGTCACCTATAAAGACCCAGTTAACTATAAAGTTTCAGTGAAAATAAAGTTTCCGTAACTATAAACTGTCTGCAGTGAAGGTTTATTAACTATAAAAGTTCAGTAACTATCCACTATATTTTCACATACACATCTGTGGGTGTATTAGTGTCATGTGTGGTCCTTCCTGACATTGTGGGTTGCTTCTCAAATTACGTCGTTTCACTATAAATGACAAACCATCACCTTGCGTGTTAGACCTCGAAGACGCAGATATACAAGTTCGACGAGATAAACGCTCCCCTGTCAATGTAATCTTGACTCAATATCCACACTGTCAGAAATGATGTCGAGAAACAAGAGGGTTAGTTAGACACGCAGAGACCCCATGAGAAATTCGTTAGGAAAGTTTTCGTGGCGTGTTAAGTTACTCGTTATTTGTTACGGTTATGTCTTAAGATTCAGCCGACCCTTTTTAAGGACCGCAGTTAAGTTTGAATTTTATTGGGATATGGTTTTCAGTATAGTTGCGCTCCTTCCGAGATATTTTATAATTCTCCCTTATATTCTGACCTCCCATATATATGTCGAAGAAACATCTGCGGAAAATCTGAAATTCATCCTTAAAAAATGAACAAAAGATTGACTGATTACGTAATCAAACAATTCTCATGTTGTAGACAAGTGTGTGTTAGATTGATCCCAAGTATTCGACGCCTATGAGTTTTAATAGTAATACCACCTCCGACCTCGCATTGACAATTTGGCCCTTCCTGTTGTCGAAACGGGTCACGACGTTTGGATTGTGCTGAACTTAATTCGGAATCATGAGGATTAGCTTATAATCTCTCTGAAGAGAGATACGAAGTTAGATGCTGACTTTTACTTTTATTATTCGGTATTTCATCACTTTTTACGGTAACAAGACGAAAGTGATTTTCTGTTTTCATCGTATAATGTCGGAAGTAGACGTAATTTCTGAAGTAGACGAAAATTCAGTAAAGTTCTTTCATTAACAGTAATTAAGGGGCCAATCAAGCGTTTCTAAGCGTCCTGCACTAAGGATTTCCGAGTATGCAATCCAATTTCGAAGGGTTAATTCAACGCACTCGTGAAATTCGCTATTCAGCACCCCAGAGTTGCGTGGTGGTATTTGTCAAATGCGGCTGAGGCTGCGTCAAGACGTGCGAAGTGGCTCGACAGTGGATTACATTATCGCTGACTGATGCTGAGACATTTTAGCTTCAAATCGATAGCAATGTAACTAGAGCTACAAAGTACACGTGTCATGAGTCTATGGAGACCTATAGCATGGAGAATGGAAGAGCATATAGAACACACGTAATATAGATTAAAGCTATACATCCACCGGAGATGGAAGTTTGTCACGTAGAAACCGGATGCGCAACAAATAACTATATACATTGAATATTACATGGCATGTATGTTTTGATGATACATTTTATATATGTATATATGCATATGCTTACTCTAGCATAGAACATGTTACATGCACATACTATGTAACTTCAATCTTTATACTATACACCATATAAGCTATCGGTCTTCTGCAAGTACTACTGGCTGGCTAATGAGTCGGTCGCTTTGACGACGTCGCTGTCTGCTACTTCATGCATGTCACGAACTCAGAATCGTACCTATGTGCAAGAGGTGAGAGGCGATAGTAATAATTAATGGCAAAGTCACTTTGAAGTCAACTGTAACTGAGCTCCCGACAGGTGCAAGTGCCCAAGGCAAGCACCAAAGACCTGATGAAGGGTAAACAATTTCAGATATTGCATTACGCTTGTAGAATCTATAGAAGCAAGTGGATCCCACTAAACCTTTTAAGGTACACATAATTTCTATCAGAGAGAGGCAAAAAGATTATTAGATCAGAGGTGAATTTCTTTTGAATGAAGTCATCACCCTGGGAATGCTGCAATTAGGTCAATTAAGTCGAACTCTCGGCACAGTTGTCAAACTTCGGTCCAATCATGGAGAGAAACTATGTGGACGACATCAACTACTAATAATTTAATCATGTTATCTCCATAACACAAGACACAACACGAGATGTAATAAATTTCTTCAAGTTTAATAGATGTCTTCAAGAGGATCAAGGGAATCTTGTCCAAGAACCTCTAGCAGTAAAATCTCTGTCTTCCAGACGGTTAACGTTTAAATCTAGCTTCCGCAACACGTATGGCTTTCCATTTTCCGGTCGGGTGGAAAGCTTCCTTAGTCTTGTCGGGGTGTTACTATCGCTATAAGACTTGTGTTGTCTTAACGACGTCGTTACGAGCGCATCTCCGCTGCATCTGCAGCTTCTTCTGGTGCACGTGCTACGCACGATGGTGTGTGACGCGTGTCCTAGCTTCTGTTCAACCGGCTGCCTCATAACCATACCGACTCAAGTTTTAATGAGAGAACTCTCAGAAGGGTCTTTTACTGTCTTTAACACTCATCGACTTGCATCATCGCCTTCTATTAATCCATTAAGATCTTTATTTCAGTTTTCACGCCTCTTAGCTCCTGGATTCTACGTGTCCCCATCTCATAAAATCGTACCATAATCACAACAAAACAATCTCATCAAATGCTTCACACTCAGAGAAATGTTAAAAGCAATTAGATCCAAGAAGCAGTTAATTATCATTTTAAAACAACTTTTTCTCCTAATGTTAACAATTTCCTTCAGAAAATCAGCCGCATGAGTAATTCTGATTTCTCAAATTTGTGTGTTTGATGGACCCTAATGTGAGCCTAATTCGAGCTTATTTTTCGGGAGAGTAAGGGGAGACTATTTAGCGGAGAGCTTTTTAGATTCTTCGCAAGAAGTCCTCCTTTTGTAGGGGTTTAGAGTCGCTTTGGGAGGTCCAAAGTCTCGCTTCCTAGTGGCTGCTTCATCCCTTTCTATCTTTCTGTTTCTACAGACCCTCGTGCACTCAGACTGTCCAAGAGCGCTTAGGGATCCGTACCCTCGATCCCTCTTGGTTAGACCTCCCCCTCAAACCTTCTCCTAACTCCCAACTCCCTCTTCCTACAGTATCCCTCTTTCCTGTCCTACACAGAGTCCATTCGATGGGACAGTATCCCCCTGTGCTCCAATTACGAGAAGGAATGCTCATTTGGGACGCGGCAGGGGACTCGTAACGGACAGAGACCACTCTAAACTATTATCGGCCCCTGCCTTCATCGCTCTCCACTGACTACTACTTTTTTATTCTGCTGATTCGCGGACACTAATTCTGAAAAGAGCTCTTTGTGGATTTCAAAAAATTCAAGCTTCAAGGGAATCCTTCATTCAGAAGTAAAAGAAGTTCAGACATAATATTAACAAAAAAAAGGTTATGCAAGTGACTTTTTAACTTATATAATAATATATTAGATATTACAATATTGTCTTGTACCTGCTTCAAAAGCTTTGCACATTCGGCCTTGATCAAGTAACACAAATGACAACAGCACACGGTATTCCCCCCCAGCGGACACCCACCCAAGTACTAAGCGTACTCAACGCTGCTTAACTTCAGTGATCTAACGAGAACTGGTGCTTTCAATGGTATGGCTGTTGTCTCTATTTGATAACCAATAATGCTTTTATAAAGATGAATTATATATAATTAATTTTTGAGGTTTTCAGAAATCCCAGATCTATTTAGATAAAACAATTTTTTGTTTTATTTAAAAAATAAACAGTAAAAAATGCGACTAATAAATTAATAACTCCCATTTTTTTATATATAAAAAATCGAATCCCAGGAATAGTAAAATCTGTGATTTATCAAACAATATACTGCTTTTGAAGTAAAATATAATGGTCCTCTATATAAAATATTTCTACGCTAAATATTCGTTAACCAACAATCAAAAATCATTACGAAAATGGTAGAATTTCTAAAATGACAATGAAATACACGTAATCAGCTAAAAATCCCAAAAACTTGTCACAGGTAAAAGCTATACAAACTTCCTCGGTAAAAAATCAAATTCAAATTTATAGTACAAGCCTTAAACATTTTTATCACTCTCTAAATCACTTTAATCGCTCAATAATTCCTCACACCTTTGAGACTATCCGTTTTATTTCTAAATTTCTTGAGCTCGAATCATGAGTTCTTGGAAAATTCGATAACCATCGATAGCATTCTAGCAATTAATTACTGAATTCATTAAGTCCTTATCAACATCCGGATCGAGCGCGCGATAATATGCGAGGAGAACGTGTCGCAGGCACGCGTTCTCTCTAATTAAAAAAATGGTCACAGCTCTATAGTTCTAGCATTTTAGAGTTGTGGACTTCACCGAAAATTCCAGGTTTCACACATATGGACAAAACATCGTCCACATTTGGCATTCCTTCCTGGATTACTTCTCCAAATATCAAACGATTCGAAATTTCCTTCCTTTAATCTCAGTAATTAAAAAAAAAGAAAAAAACAAAGGAAAAAAAAAGAATCACACGTAACGCGTTAACTGCAATTAGGATTTCACATCACGTAGATCGTAATTCCCTTTTCCTATACACCTCTCCTGCTCTCTTTCCCTTTCTCGTCTCGAGACCTTATTGTCCTTTTTACCCCTCTCACTCATACATAAAATACCCTCCCAAACCAACTTAAAAACCCACGGTTCAAAATAAAGCAAGGAAATAAACATGATTTAACATTTATAATAATTTAACTTCGATTAATTTTAACCTTCCATCTTTTTGTTCTACGCTTTCAATAAAAACTTAAAAGTCAGCCTGACAGGGTGCTTTATATTTTACGTGAGAATTTCTTAGCTTCGTTTGGTCAGAGATGACGTTTTCTCCCATTGCTCATTTCCCTTTCGCCCGTCCAGAAATAAACTAATTATAAAAATGTCACACGTACGCGACAGCAAGTCCTAATAAAATAAATGTCGGCCGTGGGCGGTTCTTTCTTTTGGTTCTCGCGATTCGATACGTTCTAACGTTCCTTGAATTTAAGAAACGGCCCGTGAGTGTATAATTACTACACTCGCACGTAATACGAGTGGGCGTTACGTTCTTCGCGGAAGAGAAAGAAAGAAGAATGTAACATCGTAACAGACGCAGTGAGGATAGAGTGACAAGGTAAAAGGAGCGGCAAAGCTGCTTTTTTTAGGACCCCGTAACAGTAAATATTTTTTGAAAACCCAAGATAACAAGACTTTAAATCACAGTCATTCAGGCCCGACAGAATGCTTTAATGAGCTTTCTATTCTCAATTCAGATAACAATGTTGATTTGGAAGAAAAACTTAACCCCTATCCCAAAGTGCAATCCACTCTTTGTTGAGTCTTGCGTTTTGTTAGTTCAAGACCTGAAACTTCAATCTCGAAATGTTTGCCTTTTTTGTTAGAGACAATAGAGAGGAGATGAAAAATTGTCTGCGGCTCAACAAAAAAAATTGTTGACTTTATAAATATTGCCTTTTGATCATTTGATGTCATGCTTTTTTGAAGTAAAGAAAATTTATGACCAAAAACTCACGATCGTATCCAAAATCTTTCAATAGTGATAATAGAAAACCGGATGCTTACCTGAAACAGAAAAGGAAAACCCAATCAGTAAAAATACAAGAGAAAACACCAATCCATAAAAATACAAAATAAAATTCCATATAGTAATTTGGCAATGAAACTAAAATCGCTGACAACTGGAGAATGTATGATATCCGTTTAATTTTGCAGTGTAAATTGGTAGGCATTTTGTACACGTCAGTTGCAACGAACGGTGGCCAGGATGTGTTATGGGTTCATTTTGCGTTATCGCCTCGTTGAAATTAAGGTTCACCACGCGTGCCATTTGTATGCACGCACTTTCCCATACCGCAGATGGGTACACATTTATTCGTGCTGCATGCACACACACCATCACAAGAGTTTAATCGAACGTGTGATCGCGCATAACTATGTATGTATGTATGCGAGTGCATTAACATTGTCGGTATGCACGCGTCTCTTGGATCACTCATCCATTCACGAAACTGGACACCATGCTGATGTGTACCACAGGAATGTTACTCTACAGTACAACACCATCCCTATCGTAAAAATCTTCTGCTCTCTTTCAAAGATCGATCGGTCGATCAATCAACACGAAAGGGCTGGTACAACGTCCAAATTCTTCTTCTGCCCTCAGGTCTTGCGTCAAGATAACTGATTTGCTTTTTCATTTTCATAATTTATTCATTTTTTGTAACCTTTGATCCTCGAGTCTTTAAATTCATTCACATCAATGTAAATGAATTGAAGATGGTTTGATAAATTCGCATAATTATTAGTTTTTCATCTTCATACTTTTAATCCACCCGAAGATAGTTTTCGAATTCGGTATATTTCACATAATTCACAGTTTCCAAACCAATCAGGATTTCGACAACAATGTTTTCGATATAAAGTAACAGCACTTTTCCAAAAAAGGAAAAGAATCATAGTTTTCATTAAATCATGTTTACCTCTGACAAAAACATGTTACGAAATGAGAAAATGTGAAGAGATTTTTTATATAATTCTAATGAAGTTCTAGAGAGCTGAAATAAACCGCGTGAAGAATCTAGTAAGCTAGACTCATTGAGGATGTAAATTTTTCTTCATTAGAGATTCAGCTCATATACAGCAAAGCGGCGTTTTTTAATTGACGTTTGGAGTGAATTTAAGATCAAGAGTTTGGTCTAAACATGTTTGGTTGTCAAGGAGTAGCGCAAGTTATTAGAGACGGCTTTGAGCTACCTCTTGCGTCTGCTTTTGGTAAAGGAGGGGCGCGACGAGTGATTAACAGTACAAACATTTATTTCTCGCTGAGCAATTTGTCGCTTTAATTAGGCGTGTAACGAGCGCGGGCACATGCTAGCTGCGCCCTTGGCTGCTTCGTGTTCGAGAGAGTGCCGCCGACTCGATGTCGTTACATATATAAAAGTGCTCATTATCTCATTACCGACGCATTCTTAAGCACAACTGCTGAGAACAAGAAGGCGCGAGTCGATACGATACGATACGAAACGAAAAAATGTATGCGCCCTCGTAAATTATTCCCGAGTACACTGCACGAGGTTTGCATGAGGATGTGGTATACGCTCGCGTGCTCCTGCAGCCATATACTCAAGGAAGAAAAAACACTGTCGGATCGACCAAGTATTGCCAAACACAAGTTATATATGTACTCCATCTTGCCTCGCAGTAACGTCTTCTGCATATACTACCGTTTACATTCGCCGAAATGAAAATATACGGAGAAATAATAGTAGACGTTATACTCCTCATGCAGATTCTGCAGACCTTGCGGCTGCTGCAAATTCCATCGAGGTTGCAAGAAACTCACAACTCGGCAATGCTATTCAACTAACTCAATGCTGAATAAAACATTTCGAATATTACTTGCTGAGATCTTCAAATGTTCAGAGCAATTACTGCTTTCGAGGGATTTAATGATTTTTGATTATACCAATTCACGGGTATTGGCTTGGAAATTATATGATTTCCCAGGGTCTTGAGATATAAAACTTGCACGAAATTATTGAAATGTTCATCAAGTTTCACTCGATTCTGAAACATTTTGCGATCATGCAGCTCGCATATAAAGTTCGCGTACCTAAAGACGAACGCACGAAGTCATCAATATATAATTCACTATATTTTACTATTTCACCGTTTTCAAGTCCGGATACCACAAGCGTGACGAAGCAATAGTAATTCATCATAGCTCATAAAAGCCAAACAACGAGACCACAGTTTCGCACTATCGTACTTGCAGTTTCGCCCGAACGTAATCGGATTTCAAATTGAGAAAACGCGTGGACGTTTCCAGAGACAAATTTCCGAGTCTGCAGAGGGAGAGAGAGAAAGGGGGAAAAGCAACCCTCTCGAGAGAGGATTCGGGTAGGTAAGTAAATGTATAAGGTATGTATATGTACCTAACTGAAAATCGTAGAAGCAAAGGGTGAAAGGGGGTGTCGACAAGGCACGACGTCATGCAGGTGACGCAAACGCGCGCAAACTTTGCCCCAACCTTATTACGACTTCTCTTAATGAATTTAACCGTTAAACGAGATTTCAACATTTGAGTTGCTCGACGAGAGCAGACCTGCTTTCACCTGTACGTATTCCTATTTCAACTTTGGAGATATGTACACGCCAGGGTATAACGAACGCATCCACCTAGAGATCTATCGTTGAAAGGTTAAAACTTTCGAGTTCGAAACCTTCAATTTCCTCAGAAATTGAAAATATTGAAAGACTAAATCTGTTTCTTACTTTCGCCTTAATTTGGATGAAGAGTAAGATGCAGAGTAAGATGAAGAGGGAAATCAAGATCAAGATCAAGATCAAGATACTTTGGTGCCCACGTATACATAAATATATAAATACTCTTTAAGGCTTATATATCTACATATAAAAAGTACATAAATTCAAACTGAAGACATATATTAAAGCTCATTACTTAAACTCTAAAAAGTCACAGTTTGCTTTTAAATGCCAATCATCGACTAAAATCTGATCTGGAATCTCCACTAAAACGCATTTATGTCTGGTCAATAAACAAAGTAAACAAATCCAATAGGATTTACTTAGCAATTATAATTGTGGATTCACAGTCTGGATTCGCCGATAGGAGATCAAACCGGCATCATGAATTTTGCATTTGCATTTACGATCCCAAAAGAATGCAAACCAACTTATTTCTCCACACTTTTCAAACGAATCCAAAAAGGAGAAAGAAGCATTGAGATGTGAAATAATCAGGAAAATAATTCGGAAAGAGAGAAAGAAGGCGAAATTATTATTTCATCAAAGAACTACATATTTCTTCTCATACTCTTGAATATATGTATGTAATGGATTGAAAATAACAAATCTTCTATAATAATAGACATTAGTAACCCCAACATTGATCGTGATCAATATATTCTTAGCAGAGTGACTTGCCACTTTAATAATCCCGGCTCTTCTTACATGCATAAATCCAATGCGATAAACTCGTTTGTCCAACGACTTGCATAAAAAGACCCAGGGTATATGTGAGAATAAAACGTTTGCAGCATCATCCCATCAAAGGTCTTAGTCTAAGCTTGGTTTAATCAGGATTTCGAAGCAAAATCGCAAACATCGAAGGGGCCTCAAGTTTTTTGATCAATTAGAGGAAGGCTGCATTCGTTCCGAGCAAACGATCAAACTTTCCAACTTTCGAAAGTTCCTTATATCGTTTTTGTATCAACTTTAGAAGAACGGTGTAGCTTACTTTTAGCGTGAAACAAGCACAACTTTTCTTTCTAACTTTTCATGTTGAACCGAGGCGAATGAAATGTTTGGGGGTAAATAAAAATAATGTGTGATGAAACATGGCAAGTGATATGGAAGGTAAAACTTTGAAAGAGGAAAGAATTGCTCAGGTGCTGTCAGCATTGAAAGATACTTTAAACGAGACGTTAAAATTAAAACTTTAATAGATTTATCAAATCTATTAATGTTTCTTTTATAAATAATTAATTTATCCAAGAAGGGAAAAAACGGGAAAAATGACTGAAATTGATCAGCCACTATTGAAAAGAAATTGGTTTTTACGTTTTATGCTGTGGATATTGGAACTTGTATCTGAGAAAGACGAATAACCCAAGATGCTGAGAAGGCAAGCTTAATGGTCAGACACCAGAGGCTTTAATGCACCACGGATGCGTTTTATTTCCACTACCTTTTCCCTCCCTTGTCTTTCCCGTTATTCCATTATTTCAAGATACTCTGTCTATCTTCTCTCACATCCACTATCTTCTTTCCTCGCCACCCTTTTTCTCACCCCCAAAGTCTCTTTTTCTCCCATTCGCTTTCTTGGTGAGCTTTTTCCCTCTGGTTTGTTTCACCTCTGCCCATCCAGCACGCGTCGTCGAGAGAAACAATAACAATACTGGTCGGTAGAGGAACTCGTTTTCTTCACTCAGCTGCATCAGTTGCCCTGTACCCAAGGAACTGTGCTATAGACTGTGGACCCTTTCCGGTGCATTGGCTGTCTCTCCGACCTGTATGTGTGCTTTACAGTTTATACCGCGAGATATCTTCTCAGCCAGAATTTAATCGACAAAATGTGTCGCTGGAAAACATTCTTTCCAATTTTTCAAGAACTGAAAGCATTTTCCACAAAAGTGGTTTTCGCTATTTTAAAATTGTATAATATTTCAGCTTCAGAAAGTCAGGACAAAAATTCACTACATTCAATTATTTTAAAAATTTTATCCATAGAAGTGGATTATTAGCAATTAAATGAAATATCAAGTTTTATCAATATTGTAAAACAATTAATAGAAACAGCGGAACCATAGGAGAGAAGAAAAATTCCTTAATCACGTTTCAATTAATTTCACTTCATTGGGATTTGATCTATAACAGCAAAGCTTCTAATCATTGGAAGTAAACCAAACGCCAATTTTTAATCGGAATAATATTTCCGTCTGAAATAGAATCCCGAAAAAATATTTCATTCATTTTGAATATGTAAAACTTCGGCTACATATTTGTAGTTTTGAATCTTTTTTTTTTACTTGAATATTATTAATTGTTCACGCAATATTTCCCGCGCGCTGTAGAGAATTATAAGCCAAATTTCCTCCTAAGTTAAAAATCAGGGAAAGTAATGTATCCCTATTATTCTACTCCATCCTCAATTTACCCCAAAATCGTCGAAAATAGTAAAGCAGTCAGAGGCTCTGGTTTGAGCGTATGAAATACGTGTTCGCAATGTATCAAATGGCAGGGATTTTCACGCTATTCGCGGTTGTTTCACTTACTTCAACGCTAGTGTGTACACAACGAGGCGAAAGACAAATCGATGGAAATGTGCCCAGGCGTTGTTCCCGAAACAAGAATCGTTCCTCGAAGTCAAGCATACAGAAACCAAGACTCGGAAAAGTGGTGAAGATTGTGAGGTATGCCGAGACGGTTCCTTACGGTGCAATGCAACAGAGCGTGTTTTGACAGACGTCAAGGAGATGTATACACTCTGTTTCCCAAGGGAGTCGTCCCATCTCTTCTTCGTCTTCTTCGTCTTCTTGTCGTCATCCTTTATCGTTTATTCGTCTACCTCTCACCTCCCTTTACCCTTACTTCTGTCACACTGTTTCTCTCGCCCTCAACAACCCTAATGCACATAATATGCGGATATTTCTAGAGTTCTTCACTCGGCGTAGCTAACGTGGCGTGCATCTTTTCACAGGGTCAAAGTTACTCAACGTTTTGTCATCGGACTCAAAACTTTCCGACTTCTCAAGCTCCTTTTAGATCAAGAACAAAACAATGCTCGCGAAACTTTACGAAGCAAACGAGAAAATACGGAAGACAAAACGAGAAAGTAATAATTATAAACTCGAGGGAGTATAACGTCCTTTTTTTTTGTTTGTCGAGGGAGATAATACGGTGCGGAAGTAAACGGATAAGACAACGCTCGAGCAAAGATTTTCTCGAGGTGTTTCTATTTTTGCAGTTTCATTTCAATTTGAGAGGATCAAGTTTTAACCAGAGGGGTAATTTGAATGTGATAATGAAATTGGGAAGAGAAGCAAGATTAGAATAACACTGTTAGTAGTTGGAAGCTCCTATTTCACACAATTACCAGAGTTCAATATTCAACCCATCAAGTTATTTATATTACATAATCTAAGGTTCATTTATCTTTCTTCCACTCCTTCAGGAAGTCTATAAAAACAGATAGAAGGTAATTGTACGATCTTTAATGGCAATATAAGTGTTTTATGAATGTAGTCTTGAGAACTCGTTTTACATAAACTAGACTCTGTGTACAAAATTCCGGCTATAAAAAATTTCGGTTACAAAAAAGGTTATAAATCTAACGTGAGACTCATTTTTGAGAGCATAATGAGCAGAGAAACTTCTTCTAGATTAAAATACACTTAAGGAGAGAGGTCTAAAAAGAGCGTTGAACTCGCTTTAATGTCTGTAAAGAATCTGAACTGAATGAACTTAAATCTGGAAGCAGAATGACTGAATTCAAGACACTTGAGAGCTTCCTGACTTGAATCAGTGGGTCCACAAAGCACCACTTGTTTGCCGACCTAGAGCCACTGGGTATCCTAATCTTGACGTGTGTTTCTGTTTCTGGATCAGACTCTGAAGAAGGGTCGAGAAGCGAAGCGCCACCTCGGAAAAGGTAGCGGTCGATCTCTCTCAGCAGGGACTCGCATTGTCCGAGAATTTAAAGCGGCATCCCGCCCCGGAAAAGCCAGTGGGTGAGATGAAAGATGAAAAAAAACGCCTTAATATGAATGTTAATGACCAGGTTCTGGATCTACAAAGCAATACCAGTACCAAAGGGGTGGAGCACCACCAAAGGACTTTTTAAAACCACTTTTATGCAGATTTATTTATTTTGTAGACATTGCCAAAATTGATATACTTCTCGACATGGACCTTCCCTTTTTAAGCATTTTTCTCTTTATTTTTTCATATGTATCTCGAATAACAACCGAGAACCAAAACAAATAGTTAGTAGGGAAAGAGCTGGTAGAAAATGCATGGAAATGGTATTCAGTCAGCATTTATTTTTCATTCCGCGAAAGAGGAAGGAAACTGTTACACGTTACACACCTAAAACACGAGCAAAAAGATGCTTTTCCTTTATGTAAGCTTCTTGCGGTCTTGTAACCAAGCAATAAATTTCGGGGGTGAAGGCGCGCGACGTTTTCTCGCACCTAGATTCTAGACTTCATGGCGTGTGCGACGTGGTGCCCTAAATTTTCCCGACGAATAGACTTCAGGTGATAAAAGACTGTGAATTATATATATATATATACATATATAAGAAAGAGAATAGAATTTAAAGTCTCCGTTATGTAAATTATGATACGATTCCTAGACACTGAAGCTGAAATACGATTCAGAGTCGCGATTGGCGGTCAGCCAAAGAACGACTGAAAACATAATCACCCGTTAAGCTCGCAATTAGGGTGCCTTTGTCGTTACAGACGTTACCTCTCCGATTCTTAATTTATATCCACAAATTAATTCTTGACTTTCTTTGGATTTTAATTGAAATTTGGGTACTAAGTCATAATTAAAAATGACATTATGTTCTTAGGCGAAAGAAGATACAAAGAGGTATACTTATTCCTTGTTTCTGGCACAGTCGCATTTCCAGAATTGAAACATTTCGTAAGCTGTTTTTCTTGAATTGAATTGAACACATTGAAGCTGACAGGTTAAACATGTCCTGGCCCGCTTTTCATCTCTAAGGGGACCATGCATGATTTGTCGATGGGTATAATCCGACGACAATGCCAGGACCGAGAGTGACTAACGGCAATTTGTAGGTAAACGAGAAGGGCCAAAATCGCGCGTCATTTGGCGAACTATGAGGTAGCTAAGCCTAATTCTGATTTATCGGAGGCGCAAACTTCTGCCTACTTCGGCCTTTGCGGTAACAGTCTTCATAAAACGCGGTTGAGATTAATTCACCCCGTCTTAAAATCGTAATCTCGAATTATGATAATGGAATCGTTTGCTCGGGATAATTAAAAAATGAAATTAAGTCCTGATCGCCTTAATCAGAGAATCCCCGAAAAGCCAGATTAAATTGAATAGCCACCCTATGTTCTTTGCCTAACTGAAAAAAATGGCAAGAATAATCAAGCGTCACCTCTTCCTGAATTCTGATTTAACTCTGGCAAGCCATAAAATATGTAAATATGAGTTTCAACACGAGTTTAAATATATTAATTTTAATACTATCACTTTAATAACAGTTTAGTAAATGTAATAAATATTCGAGATAAAATCAGAGACTGACATGTAACATCAACAAGAAAAGATGTACAAAATTTGTGGGAAAATAGTGAATTTTATAGTTTCAGTTTCCAAAACGTGCCGACGCATAAACATCGTCATGGGGACGAAACCGCTGTTGCACCGGTTGGTAATAATTTTCCAAATTTGAGAATGTGGTGATGCAGGATCACGTACTCGTGCCGTCAGTTAGGAGCCGGCACCCTACCTGCCTAAAATTGATTTTAAAGGCTACTACCCCCCAGAAGTAATATTACGGTCCCATATGAGCCCCGAGGGATAACCACGCCCCGAAACCTTTATTGGAAGTCGCAAGGTGCTTTCAGTTTAGTGAAAATTTAAAAAACCAACTACCCTCCTGAGAATTGTTAGGCAAATGCAGACGACCCTCTTTCACATGATACGCTCTTTGTTTGGCCCGTGGCTCGTGCATAAATTCCTTTCCCAACTAAGATGACTATAATAGGATCCTTTCAAGGAAATGACTAGACCCTGCATTTTTTAACTTTATGGTAGACTTCATCTCAATCTAATAAAGAGGGAAATATCTTCAGAAGTCATGGCCCATAATTGACATTTTTTTCGAATTATAATATGTACTGAATAAAATCTTTTCTAAAAAAGTGATGTCATGAAATGTCTCGAAAATCTTGCATTAAATTGTTGTCGGAAACCTGACTAGCTTTTGAATCAGTTAAAGTTCTTAGAAAAAAAAACAAAATAATCGCGTGCGTGTTTAAAACCATAAATCTTTTGTAATCCATGTTAAAATTCAAGAAAAATCTCTAAAAATTCCTATAGAAACCTTTTAAAATTCTACAAAATCCTTTTAGAAACCCAAAAATCTTTTAAATTTCGTAAAACTCACTTAAAAAACGTCAAATTCCCTTAAAATTCCTAGAAACCTCTTAAAATTCCTCTCTAAAAAAAGTAGTTCCTCTCTTACAATGTCTCGAAAATCTCGCATATATTAAAGTTTCACATCTGATTGACTTTGGAATGACTTGAATTTATAACGAAAAAAAAAAAAAAGATATGCTAATGTTGAATAAAATGTCAACGTAACAGTTACTAGAAAAACTAGAGCAACTGCTCAAACAGTACTTGAGGAAAAGTTACTTTGGGACTCTTTCAAACTGGTTTAGAGGCTCAACTAATGCAGTCTGAAGATATAGACTTTTTCTCACGGCCTTACTGATAAATCTGGTTCGTGATTATCGATGACGGATGCGGAATGAGAGTCACTGTGTGTACCTGTTTGCCTCGACGTTTATAGTGTACCTGATGCAGAGATAACGAGCGACAGCGTTTAACCAACCAGATGGGCAGGGCCTAACTTCCCCGTTCTATCTGGGCCATCTAAATCTTAGAAACAAGCGGACAAATGTGTGCACGTTTACATTTACATGTGAGGATTCGTTGGACACGAGTAAATTCGAATCGACCAGTTGCTTCTTGCTTTTCAGTTCAAAGATGCGTGACTGTGGCCCTGCGTGTGGCGACACTCAAATTTTTAATGAATTACGCTCGTGATGCTTGTTTTGACGAACTGAGAACACGCACAATTGATTCTTTGTGCGATAAACCACCCACGATCTTTACTTACTTCGCAATTTCGTTTCTAATTTTACTTCACGAGTCTCTTCTACTTTTATTGCTAAATTAGAGGAAACCCACACTTTATACCGTACTAAAATTACTAACTACGTATTATATTAAACTAATAACTATATACAGAAATACTAAGAATTCATGAAAGTTGGTCTTTTAGAATGAAAGCTGGTTTTTTAGAATAAAAGATTACCAGGCCTGATATTGAGAGAGCAGAAAAGTGTCGAATTTCATCAAGGATCATTTCAATCTGGAAGAGTCTATTGAGAATGGTGTATTAGTTATTGCTTGTTTGTTTGGGAATCTCAAGCCAGTAGCAGGGGTACCACAAATTTTTAAAACATGTCAGACAACATGTTTCTCTGGTCGAGCAACACGCTAATGGAACCATTAGATTTACGACCGTTAACTTCGGTCGTCGAAAGCGATAACCGTTTTAAGTTCCACGTAGACTTCTTACTTAGGGTGGCGCCTGGGCTTAAATTAGCTTCTTTTCAATAACCAGACGAGGCAAAAATTACATTTTCACTTATCTCGAGCAAATGATCTATGTGAATGACCGGGTCCTCAGCATTTATTGCTTCATTTTTATTTATAAAATCTACCACTTGACCCGCCAGCAATTCGCAAATCTTCTGAATTCATTTGTGTATTGATACACTTTATCCTGGTGAAGATGGAAGCAATTATAGTGAGATTCTGATATTTACTTCGTAACGCAATTAACTGATTCTGCTACAGAGAGATACTCTACTCGACTTCCGTTTCCGTTTTGGAGTCTCTATAAGAGTCTCGTTCCCGTTTCTCTGGGGTGTATTGTCTAGGCACTTATGATTTTTCGATTAAGTTACGTAAACAGTACTCGAAAATCTAAACAACCCAGTATAAGACCAAGTGTTTAACTAGTGCCCGATACAATGTTTTCCCAAGTAACATTCCTCAGCATAACGTGACGCATCGCGTATGTTTCGAGCTGGAGTGTTAAATCCATATGTGTTAGAGGATGCTAAAAGCTACCGGAGTTGTAGGAGATAAGGCACGACCCCTAAAAGCCATAAAAGAATCTGGAGCCCAATTTCAATGCATATACTAGTTTTTACTACACTTGTTCAGATTTATTATGCCCTTGAAGAAAAATATTGATCTTAGAAGTTACCTGGAAAGTCCTTATAAACTTTTTCTTATTACTTTTTTCTCCTTAATCTTGGGGCAGTTATTATCCAACCCTAAGCATTTATTAGTCAACTCTAAAGCACTTATTAGCGTACCCCATCTCATTAAAACTATTTTCCCTTGTTGTGTTCCATGAAACTGCAGTAAAGTGCAACTGATATCGCATGTAAGGGTTGATGTTGAGGGAGCCTTCAACTTCATTTTTCATGGCGTTTCATCGCCTCGATTGAAAGGGTAGAAAAGATAGAAAAGGGCAGACACGTCGAATCGCATTAAATATTAATGTCACATTCGACGAAGCAAGGTATAGTACTCAAGTCTTGTCTCTGACGAGGAATCGTTATCGCCGGACCTTTCTTCAACGTTTTCCACGTGGAAAAGACGTCTAGACTCTTACAAGAGCCGGTCTGTAATTAAGTTAGCAGACCGATTGGAATCGTGAACGGACGTTAGATAAGTTTAGTGTTTACTTGAAAGCAAGGTGATTACATCTTAATGACATAACTTACCCCCAACTTGGAAACTTTCGAAATTCAATAATTTAGGAATAATGAAGGACATAAGAAGCAAAGATGAAAATATGAGGCGATGTAATGTGAATAATCAATGGTCGATTGCAAGGCGATTAATCTGAGGTGTGTAGCCGGCGCTATTAGCAGGGGGATTAGCATACGATTAATATGCCAGCCACAACCGAGAAAAAGGAAGGAATAATTAAATCGTCGAAAATACATTAGCCCTACGTGGCTTCGGACATACGATTCGGGGACATGGTATGTGTACCGTGAAAAACCGGCTTGCGCCATTCCGTGCGCGATAGACGCACGGGACCTCCTACTATTAATACCTAATGCCTTATTAAGCAGGATTATGAATATTTAAATCCGACCCGACCATACCAAAAGGTGCAACCCCTCGTTCCCGAACGAGCCAAGCATGAACGCACCGTGTCGGTTTTGAATTTCATGGGATTTGCATCTCCGATCAACGCTGCTTCATTTTCAGAGAAGCGACTCTCGTTTTGAATCTTTTTGATCTTTCGAAAACTCTACCGCACTAAAGCTCAAGTTTACTAACTCGGTACTAGAAGTCAAACGAGGGCTTATTGCATTAGAATTCATTGGAATATTTACTTAACGAGGACCACACTTTCAGAATATTCAAATGCAAATTCAAATTTTATCCACCTATTAAAATATTTTCGTTATTAACCTCATCCAATTCTCAGACTCTCTTCAAATAAAACATACTATCCTATAAAAAGTTTCGGAAAATTTATCTACATATCTGGTTTTTTAAATATTGCGATGGATTATGAATGCGGTTTTTTGGAATTGTATTCAAGACAGAAAAGATCTGTGCATGCAGTTGAAAGCACTTTGAGAAAATAGCACCTGAATTTCCTAGGATAATAAAGAGATTGATGATCTTCTGCACTTAAAAGTGCAGCTTGCTGCATCAGTGGAGAAGAAAACGGAAGCGGAATTTTTTGAAAAGGTAAAAAGTAATGAAAGGAGTGTATACTTTTGACTCTCGACGCATGTTTTTCACGTATCATCGAGAATGGGAAAAGACTGTGAAAAGAAACAGGCCGGCTCAGTGCCACTGGGCACCGCCTTATTATGCAGTTCGTTTCACGTGAAAACAACATGCATTTCGTCGACCCTTCACTGCGGGCTGTCGACAAGTTGTTTTTACAGGAAATCAAGCGTATAATAAAGACAAATAATACACCATGCTGTTCAAGCCTACTCGCTTTCGTGCCCTCGAATTAATTCAACTTCCATTCAAAGAAAGTGGTTAATCGTAATTGTTTATCAGGATCCTAACAAAATCCACTGATTCCTTATTCTAGGAACATATATTGTTCTTGGAAACAACTACATAAAAATGAGAAGACTGCTGATGAAACAAAAATAAACTGTGATTGCTGATAACTATAATAAAAATGAATTAAAGCGAAACAAAACTACTAAAAACATTGGATTACTAGGCCGATTAGTCTGCTTTCATTAAATCTTATTTTTATCAATTTTCCCCGAAGTAAATTTATGGAAAACCTGTTTATTTTTACCGTGCTCTGAGTACGGTTTAAAACTGCAGTTAATACCGAAAAAAAGTTAAGCTCTTTCCGTTCCCGCATTAAATCCAGCGGTACCTTTATTAATCGTATATTGGCCTCATAAAAATGAGAATCCGATGAGAATCATGCGCTAATCTCAAGCGATAAACAGAGTAAAGAAAGAGGAGGAACGATCCACTCTTACGCAGATTTTACTTACAGAAATAGGAACGCAATTTCGTTTCTTGCAGAAAACTTTCAGCAGAGACAACCTACGCATTAGATTCCTTTGCGCTAAACTAATCTTTAGTGCAACAATTATACACAATAAATTCTGCTTTACAGAACTCCGTGGGCTGTTATAAATGTGCGCTACAATAAGTTTCCTAAGAATTCATTTTCTGTGCAATCAACGCCCCAGGGGGTGCATATTAATTGTATCTTATGTAAAACGTGTTGAAAGCTGCGATTAATGGTCAGGTGAAATATATAATCAAGGTTGTTTCTATTTTTCTAGTAGAAAAGTTAAATGATTCTTCGAATTATTATTTAAAAGTTTATGAATTTTATGCATTAAAAATTGTCATCATGTTTGGCTAAAAGAAGAAAAAAGCTTGACCTCAAAACCAAGAAAATAAAATTTAAATTAAGAATTCAGGAGAAACTCAAAGGAATTCAAAGCAAATTGAAGAGAAATTTAGGACAATTTTGAGCGAATTAAGAATAATTCAAACACAATTCCCTTTGATGACTAGAAACCTAAATTTTCTAGGTCTCGTTAGAGAGTAAGTCTTCAGGTTCAGTAGCTCGAACGATTTTTATACGAAAATTACAAATCCCGATTTCTCCGACTGTCAAAAGTAAATATAGTAGGTATAAAATCAAAAAACTTACAGTTTTTCAGCGAGGAGAAGATTAGCCAGGTCCCCGGGTACTTGTGTGAGTCCACGATGAGAGCACTCAAGTTCCTGTCCCCTGCAGCTGCACGCCCAAGGGCATCTCGCCCCGTTGATATTATCCTCAGCCTGGGTGCCAAGTCCGAAGCTTCCGATTCCCGTGTTGTGAGTTGCGCCACCCAGAACCGAGAGGATCAGCAGGAGTCCCCAGGCGCAAACAACTGAGCCGCAGCTCACACCTAGGAGTCTCAACGACCACGTGGGGGTCATCGCCTTTGCCATTGCCAGGACTTTCTTATTCACGTCCTTGATAGCGTCGTTAGAGTTGTCTAGGATTTTGCTAAGTTTGCCGAGGCGCTTCGGCCTGATGATATTACTTTCCTGATACGGCGGACACCTCACAATCCACTCACTTTGGTTCACCAAAACAGAATTAACACTTTCAACGTTATTCGTCCACACTACGTCATTTGTCCATGGAATGTTGCTCCTCCACGAAAGATTATTTGTCCACGACAAATTACTCGACGGAAGATTATTTCCACGGGAAAGATTGTTTGGAGACGAAAGATTATTTTCCGAAATGCGAATTTCACTTGACTCCTCCCGATTCACTTGCGTATCACTACGTTCCCCAATTTCTGGGGGTTCTGTGTTTTCTCGATTGGGTCTCTCCGTCTTTCTACGAAAATTGTCATGTACACGAGCTGGCGAGCGACTTTTGTTAAAACTTTTATTGGAACTTTTGTCTTTGTGTCGTCTGCAGGAATGACTTCGATTACTTCTGGGACAAGCCCCAGTCCCAAGTTTCGGTTGATTTCTGTCCTCTTGAAGCTCTGATGATCGATCTCGAGTCTTCGAGGATCGACGACGGACCGATTTTGAGGTGGTCCTTTTGGCCCGATTGTCCGGATCGAGCGAGTTCCTACTATCGGAACTGCTGGCCCGAAATGACGGCTCGACGACTAGAGCATCTGCCGGGCCCGTTGGAGGGCCGTATTTGGGGCCCCCTTCTCGCCAGGGAGGCCCTTGTACGGCGACAGTGGTTTCCACCACTAACGACAGGACCCGTTCCTGCTCATTCTGCGGCAGTAGCGTCACTGACTTTATCTTGATGCTGGCGGCTCTCAGGAGTTTATCGTACCCCTGGGGGTACGAGTCTGCTGTACCGATTCGTCGCTCCGGGAACAGATTCGGGATCAGTCATCTATTTCCAATTCGACACTAAGAACACTGCTTTCAGGATTTCTTCGGAGCCTTGTTATCGTCGCTTTGTCTTTGATAGCCTGATTCTGATTCAGGCTAGAATTGCATAACTGTCGAGGTAGATTCCTGCTATTTGTTCGATGGGATTCTCTGGTCCTTCAGACAAAACGGTTGCATTACCTGCAAGAGAGAGAAAAATTAGTCTTTTAGGTGTGAAATTGTTTGTGGAGGAGTTGAAACAATGGCAAGGATCAATTTTAACTCGTTGGTGATTTATTATAGGTTTAAGTTTAAGATTGAGATATTTAAGTATAGAGGGACGTATTTCTGCGTCTACCCCTTTCGCTGGCTCCGCAAGGTGGCCTGTTAAAGATAAAATTCTATAAAACGTACAATTTATTTCAGAACTTTAAACCTATTTCTCAGTAAACTCCAGTGTATAAAAAATCAAATTCCCGTAGATTTAAATATCATTATCAAGCTTTATTCAGCAATGACTGCGATTAATCAATTGAAAATGTAATTTAAATTTCAGAGTTGTAATTGAATATAAAGGCCATAAAATCAAAACAGGAACATCGGATTATTTCAAAAAGAAGATGTACTGAGCTAATAACAGAAATCACTTGACTAGAAAATATGAAACTCTGAATACGGTTCGCTGGATAGAGATTTGATTTCAATATCTAGCCTTCAGAAAATCGGATACACGATGTAAATCCGGTGTTGTCTACGGTTCTCGAGTTTCCTCGTACACCTGTATACAGATAATTCAGTCGTTTCACGCGAGCGAAAAAGAGACTGCAAGAAGCGCCGGTATTGTATTCGAGGAGGGTACAATATCACCAGCAGATCCGCGTCTGTGTTATATAATATATATGAATGTCAAGAGCAAGATACGTGGGTACATTGATCGTACATAGATTTGTTCATAGCACGTTTCGCGAAAAGAAGGCAACCAGAAGAACGGAAGGCGAGTATAAGGGATACCGAAGAAAATTCCAATATAGTTGAAACTCCTCCTGGCCGTGCACGGAATGCATTCGGGCTTTGATTGTGCTTTGGAAGCATATTTTCCTTATACTTCCGATATTGCAGCACACACCAACCTCTTCTTCATCTCCTTCTTCTTCTAGCAACTGCTATGCGTACGAATCTGTCCCTATACTTTTCTACTCCATTCCTCGCGACATGCTCAATGCCTACGCCCAGAAATACATACGATGAAAGAAATGAGTTATTTCAATTGAAGCTGAGGGCGAAAATTTATTTAAAGCATAGTTGATCCAATGGAAATTGAATTTCTCTCCCATAAAGCAGCGAATTTCAAATTCCGATCGTGACACTTTGAACAAATGATGAAACATTATACAAAAAATCTTCCCTCATAAAAAAAATCATTCCCACGAGCTTGTAATCGATGTGTCTATTTTCACTCATAATATATCTAAAATATGAATCGCTTCTCTCAATAATTCAGTATTTAATTGAAATACCTGAAATATATTGCAAAACTTTCTTGATGAACTTCTATAATTTAATTTGGGATACGATTTCAGAAAGTATGAATTACTTTTGGATCGAAAAATGTCTTCTGTGAAAACGATCTCCCAGGAAAACTTCACGAAAATTAAATATTAATTACGAAATGAGACCCCAATTTCTTGAAGCGAAGTAAACTGAGACAGTGACAAATGAAGGGACAACGAATAAGGCTTGGTAAATATATTCATTAATTTTAGTAAAAGGTCGTAATGATTAATACAAAATATTTTTCGTGGTGTCCTAAGAATCTGACAATATAATTGAAAAATATTTCAATGATTTCTGATGACGAATGATGAATTTTTCATTGCACATCCCAATAATTATCAAACTCAAATGCATTAGTCAATTTACATAAGTTCCAATATGAAAGTTCAGCCCTCGGGTTCAGTCTCTAATTCCTCGAAACTGAATTCATCAGAGATTAAAATGTTTAAAAACCAATTGCTTTGGACCAGAAAATGGGAATCCGGTAAATGAAGAGAGTTTTTCACGGAAGGCAGTGAACCGCTGCTGACATTTGCGATCGTCGACAAGCAGCCAAGTCAAAAGTATTTCATTTTCGACTTTTTCCCGTGCCCTTTCCGCACTTCCGTCTGATCCGATGGATATTAAAAATCGTCGGGAATCTAATATTCGCTCACTGATGGTGACGAGTCGAGAATCGATAACTCGATTAGCAGTCGCCATCGACGTGGGTACTCGAAAGGCAGGCAGGCTGGGTAAATAGGTGGATGTGGAAGGGTGCCCAGTGGGCGATGTGGGTGTAGGGGTACACACCACGCACATAATATTCTCAAGCACTCTACAACGGATAATATCGCCTCTGATGTCGAAGTTAAGGTGGTGTAGTTCAAAGTAGTCTAGGGGGAAATAGGGGAGAAATAGAGGGGAAATAGGGGGGAAATAGAGGGGAAATAGGGATGAGTTAGAATATTACAGAGGCAACATCCAGCGACAGGAGAGACCTGACTAATATTCTTAAATAAAAGTACCTAAAGTACCTAAAAAGAAAGGCAAAATAAAAAAAAAACTAGTATTTCGAAGCTTGCTCATTCCTCTTCACCTTCTCCCTCTTATCATCCCTCCATCCCTGATCACAATCAACCCTATCCTCGGAGGCCCTCTACATTCATTAACGACGTTAGCGCATTTTAATTGGACCAAAGTAGCTACTAAAGTATCCAGTAAAAACGCTTTGTTACACTTTTACCCCAGCCTAAGACATCGTCGGAAAAGTTGCAAGTATCTCGATTGGGTGAAGGAAATAGTAAGAGTTAACTCTTACGGATGAGAGGAATCGTGTAGTATGTTATGTAGAGGCGATAAGCAAGGATATAGGCAGCGGACAGAAAATCGATTTTCATTTATTTTTCCAATTTCCGTCGGATACATCGCGGGATACTGCGGAAAACCGAAACGTAATGGATCTCAGGTATCGTACATTCGAACACTCGCCGACTTCCTCTCGAGTCGCTTTTCACGGGAACAATCGGTGGAAAAATTTTGAAAGCACTGCACGTATCATACTTTGGTAAAACGATCGTTTTTCATTTCGTTAGATGAAAACCCAGAAACAAATGCATTTTTCATCGACTGTGGCTTTAAGCACCCTGAACGATATCGTGTTCAGATTTCTTTCAAGTTTCCATCGTGAAATTATATACTCCGTGTAGTTACATTCAGACTTTTATGTGCTTAAAGAGTTATTACATTTTTGGATTTTAATCTGACAATCTCACGAAGATCTCATCATCCTAGAATAATAACTTTTCCCAAAAATCATCTATACAGTCGATTTTATTCACAATGCACTCGACTTAGAGAAACACTCTCGAATCTCTCTTCTTGGCGCCAATCAGCGCTATCAATCTCGAAATAATGTTCGATGGGAAATAACGGTTTCCATCGACCTTTGATCCGGTCCTTTCTTCCGTGGAGGAATTTCTTCGACGTAATGTCGAAGAAAGACCTTAAAAATCCATTTCGCACGGCCCATTAAGCGCACATGTTAACCAAACATCTCTGGTTCCAAAGCACATCTTACTGCCTTCGTGGTTGGTATTAGGTACCTCTTCCAAGGTAGGGAAAGCCATCAGATTTTCTCTGCCCTGCCTTGTGCCCCAAACCTCCTAGTAGTCCATCGAATCCATTCTCAGAAAATCAGAAGGCAAAAAGTGGATGACGTGTGGGAGGGTGAGAAAAACGAGAAGAGAAAAGAGAAAAGGGGAAAGAGATGGAGCGGATGTATGAAAAGCGGAGGAGGGTCAGGAAAAGACTGATAGAAAGAGTGAAAAAAAAAGAGAGGGACATCGAGTGGGAGGAGTTGCACAAACGGAATAAAGAGAATTCCGTGCTTGTTTTAGATTCTATAGATCGCATGTGAGAGGGACATGAAATATTTACATGAACTTAATGCCACTCAAAACTTTCAGGAACTTTTCACCGTGCTATTTATGATCAGCAATTTTATTTTTGATTAAATGTGGCCTAACATGACGTGACCTCTGGTATTATTGCACTCGATTTATTTCTGACCGAATTTTAAGGGGATGACTTCCGATATTCTTGGTATAAATCACTAATTATTCTCATTGTACATTCTATCAATATTCCCAGATATTCTTAGCATTCTCAATATTTTCCTGATATTGTTTATATTAAAACACGAAAACTTAAAGAGATCGATCCCTCACCAAATAGATATTACTTTTAGGTAATACATTTTAAGCAAAAGAAAAGCGAATAAAGTAAAAGGTATTCTTCGGTAAATAAATTTGAATAATGGATAATATTTAAATCCGATAATTGCTTGAAACGAGTTTGAAACTTTAGAAGAGTAATTAAGCGGTTGCGTAAACATCGTTTATAAAACCGAGCTGTCAGGGGGAGCTGCATATTTTTCTCCTCAGATTTCACTTTAGGGTGTTGAAGGAAGCACTTGCAGTTGTCCAAGCGTCACCAAAACCATAAACAACGACAAGCAGATGGTTTAAGTTCGAAACTTTATGAATATCGACCTTCCCTTTCGAATTCAGAGAAAAATGTCTCCGTTGTGCCCCAATAGTTGCTTTTTATATGACTTCACTTCCGGCAGAAGGCGACTCCGTATAACCTGATGAATAATGAATATATTGAATACAAATAACGTCGTCCTGAGAGTTTTTGCATCATTGAAACCAACAGAGTTCAAACTACAGAAAAAGATCCTTATCGGGTTCAAGTGCATTCCTTTGAAGAAGGAAAAACTTGCCATTGCTGATATACCTGGTGTAATTTACCGATAATGAGACAGCTTAAAAGTCCCTTCGGATAAAGCAAATGGGAAGCATTCTTATCTGAAAGCTTTTCAAATATCGCTGGCAGAATAGTTTGGTATTTGTAGTGAGTCACAATCCGGGGTAGATATGAAAATACCATAGGCAGTTCACCCATCATCCTTTTCCATCTTCTGTTTAGGTATATATCTGTATTTGGTCTTCATTGGGAAAATTTCCCTTTCGAATTGCTTGCAAATGTGGGATTGTAGGCAATAATAAACCTACAAGCGTACAGTATGGTCCCACGATATCGACTGTATTCGATTTTCGAGGCTAATACTTACATAAATACAACCTGCTTTCAGCACTGTCAGGGATGCTCGGTGAATTTAGCCACGCAATACGCTATACCTTCGTGAGTAGAGACACTTTATTAGGTTCTCGGGTTCGACGTGTACGTTACGCTCCGGATATTGGCAGTAAAACGGGAAAGCTGCTGAAGTAAATTCGCGTATATAAACTTTTGGCTTTGCATGGCACGTAAAATCTTTAAACGACATATACTCGCTCGTTCAAACGCATCTGCGAGCGCGGAAAACCTCTCGCTGAATCGATAATCCAAATGGCTGTTTGTCGGTTAATTAAATTTTTCAAAAGAGAAAACCCCTTCATAGATTCAATACACGTCAAGCTTTCTGTTCTATTTTAATTCAGATGGTATCTCACGTCTCAAATTAAAATCAGAAACAAAGCACCTGTACCATGATATATAGAGAAGATCGAGGAAAAGATAGAAAATCATATACTGAATTTAAAATTTCCACTAAATTACTTTAATAAAAATTTGCACGACTCCGACCATCGAAAAATCTAATTTAATCCTAGCCTCAGTTATAGAGATTCGAATTCTCTTAATCCTTTTATCCATTTCCGCTGAGTCTCGAAGGAGATCAATTGGAAATGGCGATTGAACTAAGTAAGACAAATTGGGTCGAGAGAGGTAAAACAAATCGGAGGTTGGCGTGGAGAGTTTGCGGAAACAATCTGCAATCCGAGGTTGTCCACTCAGAGCGGTTAGCCGATTAATCGAGCCCGACGCCGAACCCTGAGCAGCTAACGACCGTCTCAACAGAAATTATCGCCATTAGCTCTGATGAGGGAGAAATCAAAGCTACTAGAGAGAAAATCCTAATGCATCCTAAACAACCTCGACACTTTCGGAAAACACCTATCCTAAGAAATATATATCTTCTTCCACCCTAAATATTATCCGATTGAGTTGAAATTTTTTAGGTACCTTCGTCTAATGTTATTTGAAGAAACTGAGAAGAAGTAGTGTCAGAAATCAAATTTAGAAGATAAGAACCACCCTACTCGCCATACATTAATACCCTTTCGTCGTTCCTTTCGAAGTTAGATATAAACTCGTTTCCGTACATCTCGAGTTACTCAGTCCCTCCTTAGACCGTGCTTTCGTTGGATGGACAGAAAAGGGTGGGCTTTCGGATATTAGGTTTCCCAGTGCGGTTTTCAACCACCCACTCGATCGACCGATCGGCCGACTTCCCCCCAGGGAAATCACACGGGATACTCTTGCAACACCCTCATTCCGCACCTCTCTTGATGCTTCAGAATCGCACCTTTCCTTTCAACGCGCTCAAGAAGAGACCAAGTTATCTTCGGAGTGTGTATTATGGAGGTGTCTGCCAACTACGATCCATGTATTAATCGGAAAATAAAATATTTTCTTTTCCAACCTCTCGCCTCTCATCTTTCTTCTCTCTCTGTATCTCTCTCGTTCTGTTATCGGCCAGCATCCCACTAATCGTAAGTGCAGACTGCAGACGGTGCATTCGCTCCGAAAGCATTGAGAGCAGCAATAACGTCGCGCATAGGTTGTTTCAAGTATTGGTGAACCGATATGTATACTTTTACGCTCTTTGCTGGATTCTTGTGTAGAAATGTAGCCAGACAATTTGTGCCAAAGTGCATGTGGTAAAAGGGTCTGAGAAGATCGTCTCTTTCGAGTTTTATGATGCATATTTTGAAAAAAAAATATATCAATCCCATGAAACAATTCACTGAAGCAATTCATTGAAACCCAAATATTTTTTCAAACACTCGGAAATTCGAGAATATAAAAGGTTCAACTAAGTTTTAAATTACAGCCCCGAAATAAGTGAAATTTCGAAAGAATTTGATACGGTATTTGAGCATTTTGCTTCCAGCAAAACGTTACACGTTTGTTCTGATCTTCGAGAAACGCATAATTATGCGATTCCATGAAATTGTACTGCGTTCTCTCAACATTCCTGTGGCGCGCGAATATTTTGGTATTCCAGTAATAGGTGCTATTCTACCAAGTACGTATGGGTTGTGCCAAAACAGTTCAGGACACACAGACCACATTATACTTCCTTCTCCGTCCTCACCCTTCCACAAAGTAATGTTATTTGCGTGTACAGAACGAGCAAAATCGTTTATTCTGCAATATCCACTAAAATGAGATTCCGTCTCAAGATCAATAACACAATTTAACTCTAAATCTATAGATAATTTAAATATGAAAACGTTTTTTCTAAATTCAAATAAAAATTGAATCATCAGATTGCAGGAAGTCAAACATGCTACCATTTGAGCCTCGCCCCCTCCAGCTGCTTATTCTTAAAGTTCTCCATGGTCAAGAAATTCATAAATGAAACTAAAATTACTCAGGGTGGCAAAGCTTTAACAATATCCGAAACTTGCTTGAGAATAAATTGCGCGGTGAAGAATTTGCGCAGCGAAGAAATTGAGGCGAAAAGAAGAAAAAGCGGGGTGTAGATCGTAGGTGAGAAGAAAAACAGAAAAGAGAGGAAGGGGAGAAAAAGCGTCTCCTCTGACATTTAATAAAGTCATCCACCTGACACGGGCTAATGGTAAATCTATAATGGCTATGTGCACCTTCTCGAATACCTTTCTAGAGTCGTTCTCGTCATCGTGGTTCCCCTTCATCTTTGTCATTCCCTTTCATCTTTTTTACCCCCTTCCACGTCATCTTTTTCTTCCTTTCTAATGTTCTGACGTGTTTTTGTATTCAACGATGGCTCTCTTCTTCACCACCGAATCAGCTTTTTACCGGAAACAATCCTGCGGAAGAACGGAACGATTCGATAGGATCTGCCTTCAGCAGGAAGTGGACGGTCAATCGGAGACTCTCTGATTTCCGGGGAGGATGCAAGAAGAGAGAGGCACCTATCTAATCTCTTTAAGGCGGACGTACCATACGAGCACGGATATAGAAAACGCGTTTCAATGGGTCGTCTGGTTTCCTTCCACCAAATCTCATCTCACGATGACTCCAGCTTCTCGCTCTTTATGCCAATCCTTTTTTCTCGTTGGATTAAAAAGAAATCCGGATGCCGCCTATCTGTGCCAAAGAGCTTCAAGAGCCTTTCGGTAAATATAGGGACAGTAAGCGCCGTAAGCATCAGTGATGCGCGACTTTAAATCACGGTATTGACCTATTTCAATTCCAATCCGATGATGTGATCCAATCCAAATTCAGTCTCAGAAATATAATCACACAATGTACTTGAGTCTTTATAAATCTACATTAAATCCAAGAGAAAAAAATACAAGGTAAGAATACAAGAAATACAAGGAAAAAGATATTCTTCGTCGTGAGTATCGTTTCGTCGAAATAAAAAATGAAATAAAGTCTAGTTATACAATCTTTGTCAGATGATATCACCTAAATCAAATGTAACGTTACACTCGTTCTGACAAAGTGCTCACACAAAAAAGATGAAAGAATAACCCACCGCAGAGCAAAGTTCAGAATGCAAAAAATGCCTCGGGTTGGTAATTTGTAGCCATTATTCACTGCACAGAACCTGCATTTATTTTGCCGCGTTAAGTCATTGAATTTTAATTGCTACGAAACCACTGTTGAATTGCTTTCGTGCGATTGAATCCTGATGGATAAAGGGAAACTAATTAAAAAAAATTAAATAAAATAGTATTAAATAACAAAATATTACCGAGTAAAAGGAGATTTTATATTAAATTCGTTCCACTTTGTAATAAATGAGAGACCGAGATAATAAGATCAATTTTTTTATGGTCGATTCCTGTTATTATGTTATTCCTGTTTTCGTAATTTTTCCTTGCATGCTTCACATGGAAGGATTACAGGCGCCATTCGCTTAATAGCACTTTTTTCTCATAAGAAAAAGACAGTTGTTTCAAAGTTAATGGGCATATATTCAGATTCCCGCTGTGACTACATTTAATCGTAAATTTAAAATCCCGGATATTATTTCTGTGTGGGCTTTGAATCAGAATGCTCAGGTTATGGAGAAAATCAGGTATTTCTTAACTTTTCGTGAGAATCTTCATATTGAAATTAATATCGAGGTTGAGATTATGGATGAGAGAGAATAAAGATTAGCATCTGTGTTACGGAACTTTTCAAGTATAATGAGCAAAGTGAATATAAATTGCAGAAATCAGCTAGCATCTAAAACGATATCGCATTTTATTCGCGATTTCTTTTGAATGATGTGTATTTGTGAAGGAAAAGAAGTATTGAAACTTATGGAGCGGAATAAAAGCATTCAAACCTAGAGAACTCTGGGAAATTCCAGCACGCTTTTAGTTATTATTGCACGTGACTGCAGCAACTCGTGACTTGATTCTCTATATAGAATCTATAATGTCAGGCTTCGGTGTCTTATTGAGATTCGAATTTTGTGTGAATGGTTTCATCAGAAGCTCCAAGATTATTCGCCAATGCATAATTCAAACTAAACTATTCCTATTCGAAATGGCAGTGTCGTCCTGGCTAAGAAGTAATAGAATATTAAAGAGGCCAAAAATTTCCATTCAGCAAAATTATAATTTATTATTGATTCGGTTAAAAGAAATGGACCTTCGAGAGATGCGATCTGTATTTTTTTGAAAAAACCACTTTTATAAAAAAAAAAACAAAAAGAAAGGAAATAAGAATAATAACAACAAGGGATTTACTGCCACTGCAAATGATATAAACCCAAATTAATTGCTTTGGAAAGTAATTACGCACTTAATGTACACAATTAAATTATATACCGTAATAACGTACTGTGCGTTCTCGGTAATAAACTGTAAGACGTTGTGGTTAATTAGATGTGTAGATAGGTGATGGAGAAGTCGTAAAACCTAATAAGAACAACAATTTCTAATTAAACCAATTGAAGATGATTTTATTTCAAAGAAGAGTTTTAAATTGAAGATATTTCTGTTTGCGTCAATCGAAATAGAAGACACAGTCAAGATTTTCCAAACCAATAAAGCTAACTAAAGTTTCATGGCGATCGTAATCTTGTGACGACCATAATCAAGATCAGCATTCCGGAAAGAGAGCTTTTTCACTTTGTTTACCCTCTATGAAGAATAAAGCTCTAACCAAAAACTCCTGCTTATTACGGACATAAAACCACTGAATTGTCTCTCTCTCTCCCTCTCTCTCTCTCTTTATGTATAAGATTGAGGAGTTAAGTGAAATTCGCGTATTTCAGCAAACACATGGATACGCGCATGAATTCATGTATAATTCTGTCCCCAGACGGCACTTCGCATTTGCTACCAGTTGGAATCTACGGGCTATTAAATCTTCTGGCCGGTAAAAACTTCTTCCGAATTCTATTTGTCTTTCTACCCTCTTCCTATCTCTTCCGTGCAGAGGCAAGTTCGGCCACTTCCGGTTGTTCTGGCCTTTGCGAGAGACGACGTCGCCTGCTCGTTCCGAGTTCCGGCGACCAAACACTAATCGGTCTAGACTCTCACTCTTCTTTTGTTTTCCCTTCTCCATTCTTATTCGCCCTCATATAAGAATTAACGAAAAAAGTCAAGAAAGGAAAAAATGCTTTGCTCAACTCGTGTGTTAGTTTTGGAAAATTTGTTGGCAGCTATTAAATACTAAAAACGAAATTTCTCTGTGTCTGTGCAAAGCAATTTAAACTTGTTTGCTCTTGAATTGCAGTCTGCAAAAAATACGATATGTATCTTATTCTGAATCATAAACTTTATACGAGAAGAGATGCGATGTTTAGATGAAAGATGCAACAAAGAGTTTAACGAACCGGATAGCAGCCTTCACATTGCTTTCGCAAATTGTTGACACGGTGGAAGGATCAACGAAACGATCGACTGGGTTTCGATTACGCATCATCGAACCGGAGACCTGTCTCGCTCGTGTCGCGTCGTTCCCTTATCTCTCCGAGACTTATCCCCACGTTTCGTGGTCGAGATAGGTATGCAGTTGTTATCGTTTTATGAATAACGCTTCTCGAAATTGCCTTTACGAGCATAGATACGTACAACCGTTCTGCGTTCCACACCACAATATCCTAAACGCCACCTACTCGCACACAATAGCCAGGAGTGCGCCAACCTCCAGAGATAATCTATCGGACTTTCCTCGAGAAATTCACCCAGCATCCGGGGAAAATGTACACTTTCTTCCAATATTTTCAGCCATGTAGAAGAAAATAGCGTCAGTATTGGCCCCAGCACGGACACTGCTTTTTACGAGCACCAGTCTAGGGATATTTAACTCTCATGAAAAGGTCAAAAGACATTCTCTGCAAAAAATGTGGTGAATCTCTGAACTTCATTTCTAATCATTTACAATGAGTTTAGATGATTCCATGATATTATAAAGGATTTTATAACATAGAATGATATATTCCGTCCACTCTGAATAGCTGCTTCACTAAACCAAATTCAACACAAAAAATCCTTCATACATAACATTCTCAACCCCCAGTCTACCAAAGAATCTGACTTCAAGCATCGAAACGATTTATCCCATACCTCGAGTCTGAAATCGCTGAACCTTAAATACCTCAACATAAAGCCCTCGAAACCTCGACCTTTCCACTCTTACCCATCGATGCAAAAATTTCTCACTCTTTTCGGCCCTTTCGCCACTTATTACACTATCTCTCATCTGAATGTTCACATCTACCTCACACGGTCCGGGAGTTCCGGTCGACCTTGGGTCGCAGACAACAATGAAATTTATCGAATGGAATCACTCTTACGAACTAGGCACTAGGGTCGGCTCCATAAGAGAACTCGTTCGCTCATGCTGTGAAGTTCATGAAAGAAAGCAGGCTTTTTACAACCCCGTTATACATCTGAGTATGTGTATGCGTATATGTGCGTAGAGTAATAGTATACGAAAATGACCAACCCCATTGCAGTTACTATAAGCGTGTGCAAGCGTACAAGACAGGTACGGAAGAGAGGCACAACGAGTACGTGGGGGACATGTTTTTACAGAGATAGCGATCGGGCACGAGCTGGATTCTTTATTCCACACACAGGGAGCTCCATTGGTCGCTTCTCTGGTCCAGTACGAAAAGAGCAGATCCAACAGCGACGGGATTCTCGTATTCGTAAATAGTACCTGCAGAAGAAGTACGTCGTCTCCTCTGCATTATGATAAATCTGGCGAATACGATCCTCCGATTTTACAGCTCGATTTATCCCCCTTAAGCCCCCCAAATCCAGCTGCTCGATTCTTGAATCAAGGTGGATGATGCTCTTCAGACATTTTTTCGAGGACGATACTCCTCGTGAGCAGAACATAAATGAATGGAGGCTTAAATTTATCTCAGGAGTTTCTGAGTTTTTGTGTTTTAATGAGGATTGGTCAGATGCTTCGAGTTTTTTTACAATATTAGTACGAGGAATCAGTACTAATTAGTAATTGTTGAATTTAAAAAGAGCGATTCGTGATTTGGGAAAAAAACGAATGTTAAACAATCCTCAAGGACAGAATACAGATTTTTTACTGAATTGATATTGACAATAATTGATTTTGATAAAAGGATAAGCAATAGACTGTGGAAATTAATGATAAATGGACATTGGTGGTTTGGTGTGAAAATAATGAAGGTTTAATTGTATGAAAATCTAGGACTGCACCTTTCGTGCAAATTGAATTCACGCACTTTCGCATAAACAGCATAAATTGGAGAACATTACAGTAATCGTAACGTCAGCGGCGTCCGCTGCGATTTCACCTCGCCACCAATTATGACACTCCAGAGCACACGATATGTGTGTAATGTGTATCTTGGCATAAATCGCAACGTTAATTCAAATCCAGCTAGTTTCACTGATAAACGACGTATTACCAAAAACTGTAATCCACACAGTGATTATATCTGCTACATTATTCATTGCCGCCAAGTTAATAGAGTGCTATAACAGAATTGCTCATAGAAATTTCATCGTTAATGGAATTTGCACAGATTTTCGATAATTCAATCTTGGAATATTATTATTTCCAGAAGATGATTCAATAATTTCACTTCATAAATTAATTACTATTAATCAGTTTAATGAGATTAATGAATTTGGTGTCGGTTCAATTATATTGATTCATTTATGCAGATTTAATAATGCTGATTGAATTATACGCTGACAATCATAAAAAGATAAGAAAGAAAGTGGAACAAAGCTTTTTGCAACTGTCAATAAATAATTATGTACTGTTATATACTCTTGGGCGGGGAAATTTATTGTGCTATTTATACCAAGCAATATAACGAGTGTTCAACCGTCAGGTTCGACTTTTCCGTTAGATATGTTTATTTAAAGGCAATAGCATTCAAGACAGCACTATCGAGAGGCACGAAATGTCCATAATCGACGTTTCCTTTTATTTGTCGTATCGCATATTCCCCATGTACGTATATTTGACATCAGGGTCAGGCGAAAGGAGCTCCCTCACCTCGCAGGTCAGGGAAAAAGGACGAACCGTGTCTTTGCATGTATGTAGATACATGAGAACTTCCACTGGCGTAGACTGTGCAAAAGTATACTTGGAATCTTTCCGAGATATTCGATATTTCTTCAAAAATGTGCAAAACACGCTGCATAAAAAGATGGAAATGTGCAATCAGAAAATAAAATTATAAAAGAAAGAACTACCTCAGATGTATGGCTACCTTATATTAATCCTATCATTAAAAAATCTCGAAACTTGAATGCGCCCATGACATTCCAGCAGTACCATTAAAAAATATTTAAACGAATTTGGAACAAAATTGCGAGTCCGTTAAATTGAAGAAGAGATTTGGAGTATAATTGTGCGCGAGAGGTCATTTCATCATTTTTCATTTTCCGGTAGGGTGAATACATAAAAAATGCGCATACGATACCATTCGAATCTCCACCTGTCCGTTTCTCGACGTGTCTTACACATGCTATTCCCATAAAGAGACCTTCCCTCATCCCGAGGGGCCACGATAATGTTCGCCAGGAGTATGAAAAATATACTTGTGTATGCATACTCATACGCATTATCGGTCGTGCGTGAATGTCGACGGGGGTAAATGCGGGCAACTCGTGCGGGTATGTGTGCACCAACGCACTCTATAGGGGGTAGTTCGCATACCTCAAGGGGCGGTTCTCCTTCCCACATTTCGAGGGGTGAAAATGTGCCCTCGGCCTGTAGGAAGGGTAGGTAATTGTTTTGCACCATACTTTCTCTCTACATACGATCATCCCCTTCCTTCTTCCATATTCTACCCACCTCTTACTACCCCATTAACCCCCAAACCGTCTGTCTTCATCTCTCATTTTATCTCAGAACTCAGGATTTTCCCCTTATGTATTTTGTCGGCGCGACGCGCGTACTTTAAGATAAAGAAGAGGAAGTAACATTAGCTCGTTCTGTGGTTAAGTAATCTCGTGACGATTCACTTTTGCCTGGAGGCTGTTGTAAATATGTTGCTGCCGTGCGTGTGTAGGCCTCTGGCTCTTGGCAAATTAAGCTTACGTTTTACACGCACTAAGAACGTTGCAAATCGGGGTTGCACTAATATGGCTCGCTGGACCCTAGAGGCTTAATTAATTTGCATTTTCTGCTTGAAAAATATGTTTTTACCTTTCTGTGAGTTACAAGATCATTAGTTTGTAGACTGAAGGCTCTCAATTAGAAGAATTCCAGTTTTCATACTTTCTAATTAAACGAAGGAATGAAAAAAGAAGTAAATACATGCTTTTCATTGAGAAGTATACGAGAATGAGAAGTACGATAGCTTTTAATGAAGATAAAGATATGTAGAGATATACAATCTCCAAGTAGGTGTTTGTTGGACAGAAGTCTGCGGGATGTTTAACGGTTTCATAAATTGAAATTTATGGCCCCTATGTACTATTCTCGGCACCCCTTGCTTTGGCCACCGCCTTCGTGAGGTCCTCCATGAATAATTCAACCCCCTTTGGACCGTGGTAGATATCTCTTTGTAAACGTAACTCCAGAGTCTCGTATCTTGTAGAATCTAAAATATCCGAATTACGGGAGCTTTCAACGAAACAGTGCGCAGCGATACACACGTGTTCCTACATTTCAAAGGCTTAGAAACCGTTTCGACCAATTTCGAGGGAATTGTCGACGAAGCCACTTTTTGGATCTTACCTCGTAGATTTAAGCCTCTCGAGCACCTTAAGCCTCGAGCGAAAGCTCGCGACTTGCTGCCTTGCTTTCTCCTTTTTTTCTCTCTTCTCTCTCTCTCTCTTCTCTCTCTACTTTTTATCTCTTTTATTCTTTTTTTTTCAATCTTATATCTCCATCTCTTTTTGTATATTGTAAGATCTAAATTCCTCTCTCTGTCTCTAGTTTCCTGGCTTGCTTTGATTCTCATTGTCCGCCTCTGGTTACTCCCTCACTCTATTTTGAACGAGTGTTCGCGTTAGCGTAAAGTTAAGCGGTCGCCGAGAGGAAAGCGAGAAATAAGCTCGTCTCGTCGTCAGGGAGAGAAGATTTACCGAGACGAACGACTCTTGTTGCTCCTTTATCACGACAACGATGACGACGCTTCCTCTCTCACAGTCACGGATTCATGAAAGGGAGAAAACATCGTCGCTCCGTTTACTCATTATCTTAATACTTCAGGTGTTTGATTTGCATTTACGTATTTATTACCATAAAACTGATGTTTCAGTAAACCAAATCCATGAAAAATGAAGGACCCATGAAAAATGAAAGACCCATGAATTCAGCTTTCAAAAATATGATTCCAATTAAAAAGAACAAAGTGTGAAGTAGATTAAGCATCGTCGTTACACGAAATCGAGGGAATGTGAATGTTACATGAAATCTAGAAATTAGTGAGACTAATTAACATGAAAAAGAAGCAGCTACGCCCAAAAACTAATTTTAATTCTTCACCTTTTCACCTCAGATAATGAACGTCGCCGTAAAGAAGCGTGAGTTGACGATAAAATGGATGGGTAAAAGCTAGACGAGACCAACTTTCGCATAGTTATCCTTGGGGGAGGTTCGAATCTAATCACACTACAGAGATCGTTCGGGTGATGGAACGAAATCCATTTGTCTCGTGCACTGGCTAGCTCTCGGTCACTGGCTTAAAAGCTCTTCCATCTCTTCTCCTTCGAACAGCCGCCGGACGAAAATTACTCGTAACAAGATTTATTTCATTTAAATGAGGACATACGCACACTCTAGGCGCTCAACTAGAAACGAGCCGTCTCTTCAAACACACTCTTCAACGTCCCCATATTGACCTCCATAAATAAACTTCCACCCGAGCTGTCAAAGACGCCACAATCGATTTTTAAGGACCTTCTTTATTTTGTTTTATGATCAGAATCGACGATCACCCCATTCATAAATGCTTGAATCGTAAACTGATTGTGAGAAAGGACTGCCCTGATGAAAGGGATTTATTACAAGGTGAAAAAAATGATAACCATCTTTCTTCATTAATAGACCTGCAGGTGTCGGATTATTCGAGTTCATAGATTAGTCATTTAGTTCTTCATTATCGAAAATTGAAATACCAATATTTTATATAACGATCCTCATAGAATTTCGTCCAAATATATATGAACATTCCGACCAGCATAGAAAGAACTCGAAACCTCGGAAATTAAAAGTCACGGATAAAGGCTATTCACCAAATAATCTAGATTTCGTTTTGTTCTGAATGCTGAGCCCGACATTTTTCTGGAAAAGGGAGGATCCACCTAACGGTTTCAACTCTTCAGATGCGGGTCTGGCGATAAGGGCAACCTTTTTTTTTTATATGTAAATGTAAACAAGATACACGAAATGAACATGGAAAGGATAAAATCTTGCGTTGTGGTATTCTATTCAGCAAATCGGATCGTTGCGTGCCTTGCACGCGCGAGTATGTCCGCATTGACAGGAAAAGTGAAATGTGTGTGTGACGTTATGCTTCGGTTCCACATCGTTAGTATCGGAACATTCTTTAGATAATTGTGTGTATTCAAGATCGATGTAATGCCTCACAAAACATAAAATTACGTACTGGAATCGTTTATCGAGTTATGCTTTAATACCATACGTTCGACAAAATCAACGAGAGAAATCAAATTCGAACAGGAAAGGTGATTATTGAAAATTACTGTCAGAGTCGATTAGTGACGAAAGATATTTCCTAATCAATAATCCCTAATGATTTTCACATTAGCTCTGTGTGATCACTCGAGTACGATAGTTTTTAGTACGCCATTAAATTTTTATCATCCTGTTTTCAATTTTATGTAAATTTTATGATGGAAGGTTTTCATTTGGGAAAGAGGTTTTTCTCGTTCTATTTTCTGGGCTTATTTTCGAGTCTTAATAAAAGCTGAGACTATATTTCTATTTTCGTACATCTCACGTTCTTCTGCGAAAACCTCTTTGCGAAAAGCTCTTTCTGTCTCTCTCACTTATGTCGTTTCCGTTTTCGATTCTCGTGCCGTAAATGCACCGCGACGGAGGAAGAAATCTGACGCGAAGGGATATACCCTCTCGCATTTTACGGGCAGATCTGAATTTTAAATTTTTCATAGCTCATGGCCGACTAATTTCAAACCGCAGTAGTCGAAAGCCTGGAAGACGCGTGCTTCCTCTTGTGGAAAGAGATCATACCGACGTTAACGGGTCTCATTCGATCATCTCACATAACGCATCCCACTTCCAATGAAAACTTTTCCAACAATTGAAAACCACTCGATAGAAGTTTCCCAGTTTCCAGAAATCTTTAAAGTTTCAGCTTTCAACTTATCTCTCGCCAATAGGTACTTAACGAATAAATGAATATTAAAAAGTTTCCCTGGAAAACACATTTTGCTGACAAATAATTCGAAAAACACATTTCAAAACAAAAAACAAAAAAAAAACGAAGCTTCCAGAATGTTTGCTTGAACTTTATGATAAAATTTCAGTGACGTAAAAGTTGCGCAACTCCAGAGTTTCGCGCATTCGAGTGCGAAAGCACCCCGAGTTTTACGTAACATTTGTTCCGCTCGAGAAAAGATCGAAACACGTTTTTAATTGCAGTCTACAGTAAAATAAAATCGAGGAAATACATTATTTTATGACTTTTCAAGTATAATTGCAAAATCCAAATAGTTCTAGCTTGAGGAATACTCAATAAAAATGTTAAAAATGTCAATGGTTCAAGAAAAACGAAGAAAACGACTTGAGTCTCGTTTTCCAGACACCCTTGAGCAGCGAACATTTATTTTCCATAAAGGTTGCGACTTCTCACAAGATCTAGACACGAGACGATTGAAGAAATCTCGAGTGCACTTCCGAAAAGGGATTGGAACTTACTCCTTCTCGTCCTTCACAGCTGGGCCCTTAAACCAAGATTTGCGAATGGCGAGAGTGGAAAGATGTGGATGTAGTAGAAACAGGCACAGGAGAGCGTTCAACGAACTCAGACAAGCCGCGCAAAAAGGGTCGGTCCTGGGACACACCGGTGAAATGAACGAACGCAAAAGAAAATATTCGAGTAAAAACGCTTTGCCTCGCGAGAGAGGAACCTGCCCAACCTCTCCTGGAGTGCAGAGAAGTGAATGAGAGATATAGAAGGAGAGGAAAATAAAATAAAATAAAAAGACATCATTGGGGGAGAGATACAGACTCTGGTCACGAATGGACCAGTGGCCACAATGCGACTCAGGGATCAAAACATAAACAGAAGTGGATCTTTTGAGTTCCTTCGACGACCGGTCGCTTCAAAAGAACATATCTGATGATAACATTCTTGATAAGAAGAATCATTGTTAGATTACATGCCACTTTGTCACGTACGTGCCGAAATATTTATGAGTCTTGTGCACAATCGTTTTATGAGAGGTTTGAGAAGAGAATTTTCAGTTTTCGGAAATTTTTTTTCAACATTTTTGAAAATAGATTCCCGTTACCGACGTTTACCTACAACGAGGGTTCGAGTCCGTGTTAATTCGAAATTTTTACTGCATGCAAATTTCAAATTGTTCTATTTTTAATCCCTCTCAAAGAGATTCTGGCATCAACCCTCCAGGTGTTACTTTTTTTTGTCAGATTAAAATTTCGAATATAGACGTCTCTTTTGTTGTAGGGTATATGCAAAGTTGACATTATTCCCTGTAGGCCTTGTGTAAAGAATGGTGGTCGAGACAGGAAAGTAAACAGCGAAGGGTAAATGCAAATTCCATGAACATTTTTGAGCCGGTGTATTAAAAGAGTTCATGAAATTATCAGGGTGTTTGATATCCATATTATCATACTGAACTAAATGTTATTAATCCCGTTATATTACTTTCGATGAGTTTAATGTATATTCAAATAAATCGGGATATTATATAAAATGAGTTCAAAACAAATTCATTAAAAATCTCTTGAAATCTTTTAAATCCCTTGAAATTCCTTAAACTCCCTTTAAATACCCTTAAAAATACTATATGGAATTTTCTAAATCCTTAAACGACTTTTTAAACCAAATTAAATCCCTTGAAATGGGAATATTGATGGAATATGGGAATATTTAATGAGTGTTCCAGGAATAGTAGAATGGTCGACCCCTAGTTTCGATTCAAAATTTTTTTACGCTTTTAGAATAGCAGAAAAATTGGAAAAATTGAGTTTGCAGTTTCTTTTGTTCAAGGGAAGAAGCAGGGGTTTTTTTCCACTTTCGTCGACGACAGGTTTTGCAGATTGAGGAAATAGCTCGGCAGGTTTGCCGTATCGCAATTAGGTTCAGCCCTACCGCATCGCGTTACTCACTCCAAATTCAAGGATCCGGATTTAGAGTGCACCGAGCGCTTTGATAAGATATTGGTACCGAACCTTCTATCGAGGAAAGTACACTGCAGAGATAGCAAAATCTCTATACTGAGAAAGTAGTTCGAAACTTTAAAATTGAACAAATTTTAAAAGATCTTAATGAGAAATTATACATTTACAGAAGAAAAACTCTAACTGGAAAAAATGTTCTATCAAAGCTTTGTTTAATCCTCTGGTGGGTGTAATATGATTAATAGTTCAAACAATGAAATTAGATATCCTGCTTTATTATCATGCGTCAGAGATCCACAAATGTTTGCACGCATTCTGCAGATCTTGCGACGGACTGCAAGTTACTATCATGAAAAATAAAATAGAAAAAAATCTAATTTTTCATATGAATTTATCTAATTTATTTTATTTTATTCTATATAATTTGTATATAATAATAAATATTTGTATCTAATCAATTATTTTAGTTAAACTGGTCCTTGGTTTTTAGAATTGCATCAAGGCAACTAATTAAAAAAACAAAATTAAGGTAAACATGAAGGTCAACTTTAAACGTATTGTGATTGTGACGAATTTATACTGCAAGGTATTTCATTTATTTTCCTATGAATGGAATTTAACGGATGTCTTCCGAATTTAGGAATGGCATTTATTTTGTGCAGAAATTAAGAATTAATAAATTATCTATTTACCGAATTAAGAATCTATTTACTTAATTAGATATTTAGTTTAGAAATTCCTACGCATTCATAAATCCACAAATCGCAAATCAATGATTAAAAAATGTTTTAAAGAAGATGACTAAAAAGGTCTGAACATTCAAATTAATGACTTTTTATTTTGATTGTATTTTAAACAAAATAATTCTATATGAAAGAAACTATTGTAATGTCTATTGTTAATTTTATAGGTGGAACAGTATTTCTGGATAAAATAGAATTGGGAAAAGTATATTCTGTTCATTTGAACGCTCAAAACTTCTCGTACCAGCTGGTACATTTAAAGAAACCTGTCAATAATACACAGACAGACTATTTACAAAAAAGAATATACTGAAATTCTCAGTGCAAAAGTTTCTATCAAACTAATTTGAGACTAACTCCAAAATCAACCTACTCCAAAAAAGAAGTGTTTAAGACCCCTTTTCAGATAATTAACTTCAATTTCTAGATTGAACTCCGTATAAAAACTTTAATTCTCGTTCAATATCTTTTAGTTAAACTACCTTTAAGTCCGAATCTAAATAACAATTGAATTTTGAATAACATTCTTAAAACAAAATTCTGCGGAATTCCTCTTGAAAAAATTCTGTCAAATTAAATAGCAGATGTTTTCTTAAATTTATTACTGCCTCAAAAAAACTGACTCTAAAGCGACGAAACTTTCCTACCTCCTTTTTTAATAAACGAGCATAACTTCTTGTTTGAATTCAGGTAATAATTGCGAAGCATTCCGTAAAGAGAAACAAGAGCCGACTTACCAATTTACCGGTTTCTCCTTTGACCAAGATGCATTCGACTCCGAAAAAAATCACAAAAAAACGTCAACAAACAGTTCTCACAATAAGTCGCCTTAAGTCACAAAAAACCAAAAATCCAAGGAAGTGGGACCGTCACCGTTAAAAACGAAACTTGAAAACTCTTTTCTCGCGTGATAAATATCGGTTCGAAAATTCTAAAAGAACAGGAACTGCACTCTGCTCTAGAACCGCTCGGCTCGAGAACTCGCGCTCAACTGGTCGCCGGCACTTCGCGCGGATTCCCCGTCGACCAATGGGAATCGAGACTGCGCGGCGCGGCGTGCGTCGCTGCATACGTGGGAATTTGTGTACGTGAATGTATGTACAGTGTATAGTGTATATATACTATGTATGATGCATACTAGGTACGTGCGACACTGTCCTGTCCCAACCCTCATCAGAGGGATTGAGCGAGCCAGCGGCCCTAAGAGTGACAGCCTATTCGCCCTTTATCATGGAAATGCAGGGGGTCGATGCACGAACCGTTGAGTACACAAAACACAAGCCTCTACAATCTTTATAGAGGCCGAATCTCAAGATTAACATTGCTCGTCTTACTTCCTTTTTTTTATCTCATGCGTCTTTATCTTCCAGACCTTTTGCCTTCTTAGCCCCGACTTGGACGGACTTCCGGTCTATTCTGACTTCGCGTACCAAGGACAACGTCGCGGATCTTTCATAGTTTCATCCCCCTTCCGTTTTGCGTCAAATATCCCTACAGAGGAAAAGATAGGATACAGGAAGTGAGGATAGAAGATTTTTTGAATTATTTGAGTGACCACTGGACCGGAAAATGAGCGAGGATTGTTCGAATATTTTTAGGTGAAAAAGTTGAACGTAAGTCCTTTACGTAAAGTAACTTTACGTCCGCGATAATAATTGTTATATAAAACTAAGCTTGTTCCATTTGTTTACATTTACAGTTCCTAATGACCAAAAATTGAATATTCTAAAGATATTTCAATAAAACTTTATGGAAATTTACTGATGTAATTCATTCATAAAATAGCTGGTTTAGACATACTCAGTTGTCATCTTGTTTCCAGCACATCGTTTGTAACTTACTTCTCAATTTTTCAACTCGAGGTCCAAAAAACCATAAACAAAAGTACTCTTGGAAAAAAAATCGTTAAAGCATCATACTTTTTTTACTCGGTTGAAAGATAAGCACTCGTTCCGTCGTTCGCGGGGAATTTCGAAACCAGGAGCCGAAAAAAGTAACTGAAGCGCGAGAAAAACAGAGGTAAAAAGCTGAGCAGCGACGTATGTTGAACGTACGTCAACGAACAGTCGAGTGTTAAAACAAACCGACTGGCACGAGCCACTGTGGTATCAAGGAGATAAAACTCTTTTGAATCGAGTAGAGTAATATCCAATATGTGTGACAGGCCATGCAGAACATTTTGATCGTACTTCACAACTCGTTAAAAAACTATACTGACTTAACTTTTAAGCACGAAAGATCAAGAGTCAAATAGACATTTAAAGTATAATCTTGTAAGAAAATCAAGTGTGAGCATTTTAAAATTTTAGTTGTCATATACGTTGGGTAGCGCCGCTAGTGTACCTTCTTCATTAAAGTCTGTCAATCAATTAGTCAGTCTGTTCAGATAAGTTAAAGAGTATACATGGCCGCACTCTTCTGTTCCATGTATACCGTTTATTATATTCAATAAATTATGCTTTATTCTAGTTTTATTTGTTTGATTTGTGCCATCCTTACAAAATCAGAAGTGGGATAATGATAAAAAAACGTATCCAAAACCGTGCCTGCGAGTGACTAAGAATAGAAAAAGTGTTGAGCATCAGGTTTTGTCCGGCTTCTTGTGACCTAAGTATGCTTCATCCTTCCGTTTCTGAGCCTCTGCTTTCCTCGGACTACGGGACCTAAATTTTCCATCGTACTGGATGTTTTGGCTCACGCGAGTGCATTCATGGGAAGTTTTTCACCGCAAGATAATCAGTGTAGAGGCGAGTGAAATTTTCAACGCGATAAAATTGTGTAATGGCGGAATCTTCAACGCCGGATTAGTATACGAAAGTGAACGTAACGTGGCGCTGATCGAGTGGATCG